>VWZX01010256.1:35876-58459 GCA_013399015.1 Galbula dea
ACTCTACATTTACCCTTATTAAAACTCATCCCATTGGCCTCTGCCCATCGATCCAGCCTGTCTAGGTCCCTCTGCAGAGCCTGCCTACCCTCAAGCAGATCGACACTCCCACCCAGCTTAGTGTCATCTGCAAACTTACTAAGGGTGCACTCTATCCCCTCATCCAAGTCATCAAGAAAGATGTTGAACAGGAGAGGCCCCAGCACTGACCCCTGAGGGACACCGCTTGTGACCAGGCACCATCCGGACTTGACTCCATTGAGCACAACTCTCTGGACTGTGCCATCCAACCAATTTTTGATCCAGCCAAGAGTGTGCTCATCCAAGCCATGAGCAGCCAGTTTCTCAAGGAGAATACTGTGGGAAACTGTGTCAAACACCTTGCTAAAGTCAAGGTAGACAACATCCACAGCCCTTCCTTCATCTAATAAGCGAGTCATCCCATCATAGAAGGAGATCAGGTTAGTCAGACAGGACCAGTCTTTTGTCCCTTAATCCTTACCCAGAGGTCCTCAACCTTGTTATTACCAGTAGCAAGTTGAGTGTATTGCAGTCCCTCTGTAACATACAACACCACACCCCTGCCTCTTCTACCCTGCCTGTCTTTCCTGAAGACCTTATAATCATCGTGGCACACCAGTCACCACCATGTTTCATTTAAACCAAAAACATCATAATTCTGACATCTGGTCAGTACTTCAAGCTCCTCTTACTTATTCTTCATGCTGCGCACATTGGTGTAGAAACATTTCAAAATTGAGTCTTTATATTCACTTTCTCTTGAGTGAGGCAAAAAGAATGTGGACAGCACTCGACCCCTTGGCCCTGGGAAAGCCAACCCACACCTCATTTCTGTCACATCCTGTTCTGTCCTGTTCCCCCTTCCAACCTAGTTTAAAGCCCTGTCTCTCAGCCCTGCCAGCTTGTAAGACATGACCCTTCTACCCCTGTGAGAAAGTTGTGTTGTCTTGTGTGTCCACATACCAGTGGATGACTGAACCTTCCAATGATCAAAGAACTCAAAGTTCTGATGGCAACACCAACTTTGCAGCCACACATTGACAGATTGGGTCCTCCTGCTCTTATCAATGTTTTCTTCTGCTACTGTGGGAAGCAAGGTAAATATTACCTGTGTTCCCAAGCTTTCTATTAAGTGACCCAAGGCCCTGAACTCTTTTTTAATGGCCCTTGGATTACTCACATCCACATCATCAGAGCTAACCTGTATAACTAGAAGAGGATAATAATCTCTGCTCCGTACTAAACTAGGAAGTTTCCTAGTAGTATCTTGTACCTTGGACCCTGGGAGGCAGCAGACTTCCCTGCGAGTTGTGTCTCCTCGGCATATTGGACCTTCCGTTCCCCTCAGATTGGAGTCACCAATGACAATAACTCATCTTCTTAACAGAGGTGGTACTAATGAGAGAGGCAGGCTGTCCTGCCCTGGGCAAGCCTTCCAACTCAGAAGGACTTATGTCCTCTTGATCCTGTGCCTGCTCATTTAGTTCCAGGGACTAATATCTATTGTATACAGGCACCCGGGAAGGTGAAGCAGGCTGGGAAAGAGCTTATCTGCCACTCTGAGCAGTGACCTGTTTCTGTTCTCTCCTGTCATCTTATCCTCCTCCTTCCGCATGGTGGTGAGATGGTAAGGAGTTTGTCCTTTACAAGGTGAGACATCCTGCTGAGAACGTCTTGAGATAGTCAGGGAATGACTCCACCATTCTATCTCCCTCTCACACTCCCTGATAGTTCTTAATCTCTCCACTTCCTCCTTTAGTTTGGTGACCAGGCTGAACAGATCATCTAATTGCTCACACCTCACACAGCAACCTTCTGTAGCCAGAGACAGGCTCTGCCACTCCCTACAGCCAGACATCTGGGTGGCTGCTTGTTCATACTGGAGATCATCTGGGTCTCCACTTTCTTCCTAGTGGTAGCCATTACTAGATGTTTCCTAGGCGAGCAATGGCTGCTTGTGTAGCTCACCTCAGAAGCCCGAAGAGGGACAGCACTCCCCTGTTTGCCCTCCCTTGATGTCCTACCTGCGTGAACTGCTGCACAAACTGCCCTGCACCTGTCTGCCCACATCTGTTGCACGAACTGCCTCGCACCTGTTTGCCTGCTTTTTTTCACCATGCCACGATCCCAGAACCTGGCTAATATAGGAGAGGGCGTATCAGGCTTCAATGCTGGTCTTGCCCACAATAGTGAGTCAGAGCTCAAGGCCACACCGCTGCAGCTCTTGGGGCTGGGAGCTGGGTTCTGAAGCTGCTATTGGCCTCTCCTTCTCCGTACTGGATTCGGGGCTTTTTCTGCACACAGAAGTGCTTGCAAGATCCCCCAGCTTGATCCTTTAGCTGCTGAGCTCCTCTGGTAGATCAGAACCACTGCGCAACCTCTCTCGAAGTGACCAAACAGGAAAGTCTTTTGTTACAGAGAAAAACCACCAGCAAAGGGTGACCAGAAGACTATGATGGTAGAGCATTAGACAAGTTGTACGTGGCATGATAACAATTTCATGTCATGGTCTGTTAGTTTTATCTCACTTTAAACAGGCTTGCTTCTATTACATAGAGAATAATTTTAAAATGCAATGGATGGACATTTAGGCTTAAACAGCAATACAGAACATGATATCTGGCCCATGTATATTGAATTAAAACATCACTCATTAGGTAGCAAGTTGACGAAAAGACAAAGACAGACTGTATTTGGGGACCATATAAGGAAATTGTAAAATTGAGTACTTGAAGGAAGAAGTAGGTACAGAGTAATAGACAATGTCCAGCTTGTTTAAGGAGATATAAGCTCACAGCTATGAGGCATATTTACCTTTGAAATCAGGAAAATTCATTGTTTCTGAAAATCTTCTTTAGCGAAATATGGGTCTCACATTTCCAAGTACTTAACTATGTGCTTGACTTTTAAGGGTGAGACCAGTCCTATTTAAATTAACTGGAATAATATCTTAATTTCAGTAAATGGGACCACTTGTGCTTAAAGTTAAACATGTACCAGAGTGAAAATTACTTTGAATACCAGTAGAGAGATGCAGTAAGAAGGTCATAAGACATTTTCTGTGTCATTATATCATAAGATTTTTTTTGTTATTTTTGAGCATTTTAGACCAGTCATTCAAAATCTGTAGAAAGCCAGTAGAAAATCTATTTCACCTAAGCCCTAGGTAAATGAGGGTTTTGTTTGGTTTTGGAATCAGAACCATAGAACAGCCTAGGTTGGAATGAACTTTGAATGAAGATCTGGTCCTACATGTCATTGGAAAGGGAGCCTAGATAAGACTATCTAGCACACTGATCAATGACGTCTTGAGAACCTCCAGTGACAGGGATTCCACAACGTTCCTGAGGAGGTTGTTTCAATGACTGATGATTCTCACTGTAAAAAAATTCTTTCTTATATTAAGATTAAAACTGTCTTGGTGGAATTTAGACTCATTTCCATTTATCTTCTCCATGTCTTCTTTTTTTATTTTTTTTATTTTTTTTTAAATGCATGTGTACAGAATGATTGGGAATGGATTAGACTTTAGGGACAGATACCCCTATATATGAACAAATTTATTTGGTTTGTTGCAGCTTAGTGAGAAACCACAGCTTGATCACTTTTACAATGCAGCTTCTCCTTAAGTATATCTTGAACTAAGTCCAGTGCACCATTCAATGATTGTCTAAAGCATCACCTTTTTTAATGTAATGCAGAAGCATTTGTTGTAGGAAACAATCTTTTATTACTTCCAAAAAGCTTAATCTCTACACTAGCTGTCTCTGTAAGGACATACATAGTCTCAGAGCACTCAAAAAAGAAGAGCAGAGTTTCTACTGTGACCATGATCAGACACAGCCCCCAGGTGTTCCATGAGGATGGGGACAGTAACAGGCTGAGGCCTGGCTGAAACACCAGTGCATTTGTACATGTCAGAATTAGACCTGGTGAAAGGTACCCAGGGTCAGATACATACATGGGGTGATCAAGTAGTGCCATGGGGCAATACATATGCTGCGCAGTTCAGGTAGGGCATATGGAGGAATGGGAGAGGANAAGAGAAGAGAAGAGAAGAGAAGAGAAGAGAAGAGAAGAGAAGAGAAGAGAAGAGAAGAGAAGAGAAAAGAGAAGAGAATTTAAGCTAAACAGCTTGGTTTAAAAGGTGGTCCCAAGTGAAACAATACAGAAGAGAAGCTCCAGCTGAGGCTTCTTCCAGCTGTTTCTTCACAGCTGACTGAATCAAGATCATGTACTTGCAGTAGCAGAAAGCTTGCCATGAGTGTAAGCAGCTAGAGGTTTATCAGGAAGGAGAATGTGCTTGACATCCTTCACAGGTCCTTATCTCTATCACCATTTTACTTAAACAGATAATATTTCCCCAAAATTGCATTTTTGCTGTTAACATTCAGATTTCCAACCAAAGATTCCATTACTATGTATGAGGACCAATTTTCCTTCTTAACTTTGGTGTCATTCTTCCACTGACACGTTCAGCTCCATAACCCGAATAAAGCTATCTGCTTGTCAACATTAGCCCTCTCATTATTCTTGAACCAGCAGGTTTGAGTCAATCTTATATAAAGGTTGTGGCTTGACAGAGCACTTATTGACACTTTAGGCTTTCAGTGTTGAAGAAGTAATTTTGGCACTTGCAATATTGACCTACAAACCAGGGGAAATCAAATAACATTTCAGCAATCTAATACTCCTCACCTGTTTGGTTTTTTTTTTTTAAGATTACACTTAACCAATTTCCCTCCTAACCAATTCAGAATTTAGGTTACACCTCCCTCTTTAGGGCCAGTTTGAACCAGGTCTTTCTGTTCATCAGCTTCAAACATGTACATATACACACATGCACTTACACAGGAAGAACATATATTTTTAACTTCACAGCTGGTAGCCTGTCTATTTTAAGATGTAATAACCCTTTCTGTAAAACTTTTATCAACTAAGAAGTGCCACAGCTGCCTAAAATGCTCTTCTCCACACCACTAACTCATTTATACATTTAGTTACAAAAGGCTGAGATTGGAAGAAACCTCTGGATGTCACCTTGTCCAACCCCCCCAGGTCAAGCTGGATCAAGAGTAAATGGATAGTCAGGCAACATATCTCATAAATTAACAGGTATTACAGACTGGACCTTATTTTAATCCATTAGGTGTGAAAGTTTTCAGTGATTCCAAGGGGAAGGAACTCAGGGATTGATGAAACTTTGTGCAAACACCTTGTCTTAACTCCCTTATTGTGGTGTTGGAATGTGGTTAGGTGGTTTGTGCTGTGAGGTAGTGTGGCATTTCTTATATGGTAGGTTGCCTAAAATAAGCCTTCATTTTAAAGCAGGTGTACTCTTTTCTCTCAGTTGTTAGGAAGAAACAGAAGTGACGTCCATCAGGCTGTTTTGGTGCTGCTATGAAGATTATATATAAAGCATATGTCTATTTAAGCAAATCTGGGAAGATTTCCATATTCATTGTTTATAGTGAAACCTCTACCTCCATGAAAGAAGAGTGTAATCGGATTTACCAACTGTCACGTCATTCAGCTCTAACATATAAATATACCTTGAACACTATCATAAAGAGGGATCATAGACGAGCATCTTCTCATTTCAGATGTCAGAACTCTGTCCATTTTAAGCCTTTCAAGTTTCTAACAAACCTGAAACCTTATTGACACACTTGGTGGAGGTGAACCAGTGACCTGTATTTGAGACTTGAGCTTCAGCTTGGTGCACAAACTTACTGTACATGAATTTTTGAGGGAGGAAAGTATGTCTTTTATCATTTATGTGTAAGTCATACTGTATATCGAAACTGTGAAAAAAGTCAAGGGAAAACTGAGTGTTACATCTGGGTGGAACTTAATCCTTAAGAACATCGCTTACTGCATCTAAGACCCTTTTGTATAAAAGCAATAGGAGAGAAAGGAATTTATATAACCTGAAGTCCAGAAAAAAGACCATTAACTTGAGTGAAAATTTACAAATAGAAGACTAAGGTTCTCATAATGAGGTTTTCAGAGTTTAAAACTAGGCAGAAGTTTAAAAGAGTACTCAGTTTCTCTGTAATATGAGTCTTTTCTTAGGGTCCTTTTAAACTGTCCTGTATTCAAGGCAAGATATAAAATATTGCAAGTGTCTCTTTATTTGTAAAACCAATTTCTTCTACACAGGACTGTGCTTTTTAAAAATATATAAATAAGTATAAAAATGTACCATGAAACGTAAATAATTGAAATAGTCGAACATTACAGTCAATGAATATCAAAGAGTAAACATTGAATCATATAAATTTATTTAAACAGTAGTGAATTGACAATACTCTACCAACTTGTGTCACAGAATGCAAAGATAAAAATAAGGATAAATGTTTCAGTTTGTAAATAAAATATGTGGTTGTCCAATTTAAAGTATGTAATATCCATTTCATTGTTCATATAATGAGCAATGCTGCATATAAATCAGTCCAATTCCAGACTAATGGAAAGCATAGAAGACAAATTGACACAACTTAAGAGTTAGGTGATGAGTGAAGAAACACTAGTTGAATAACTTACTAGGAAAATACCACAATTCACTGAATAAATTATTTTGTTAATATTATTCAGCTAGCTTTAGCAGTGAGACTAGTCCATCATAATCTGACACCAAAATTGACTACTTCAATGAAATTGCATCTTTACCAAATGTCATCTCTGAAGAAGTCTCTGCTTGACAGGTTGCAAATTAAGATGATCAATGTGAAAAAGAAATTGCTCGAAATACCTTGATGGCAGCAGTCTATCAGAGGTAAACTCCAACATGACCTTGTCCATGGCCATAGTCATTTCAGGTGTATACCTGCTGTGTCAGGGAATTATTGGTGGCCATAGATGCTTTGAGGTTTTCTGGTATGGCCCCATGACCAGGCATTAAAGCTTCAAGGAGTATGTGCTGCAATATGGGCTAATTCTTGGGCCATCATCCCTTCAGATATACATCTGCTGCAGCATAGACACAACCACTGCCACAGATACTTCAAGGTGTACCTGCTCTGACATGGACTCATTGACGACCACAGGTGCTTTGAGATATACCTGCTCTTGTGTAGACTTATGCAAAGTTCATAGTCCCTTTGACCCAAGTTCACACCAGAGTTCCAATCTGTTCAACTCACGAACAGCAGTAATGTCTTGCCCATCTGCCAGCTCCAGTGTGTGGCTATAGTTGTTACCAAAATATTCCCAGTCACAGCAGAATAAGATCATAAGCATTACAGAAAGCAGTGAAAGCAAAAAGCAGCCATAAACAAGCGCTAGACTCTAATATACAGTGAGGCAAGCAAGCCTCATGGCAAGCACAGGAGCCTGCCAATTAGTAGCTAAACATCTGTAACAGTTGTGAATTTGATCTAACATTTTCCAGTCAAATCTGTCATTATATTAAAACCCTTTGTACCCCACAATGGGTTCCAAAAAGGATGGTCATGGCTTAACCCCAGCAGGCAGCTAATTCCCACACAGCCACTTGCTCACTCCCCCATGATGGAGTGAGGGAGAGAATCAGAATGGTAAAAGTGAGAAAACTCATGAATTTAGGTAAAGACAGTTTAATAGGTAAAGAAAAATCTGTTCACACAAATAAAGCAAAACAAGGAATTCATTCTCCATTTCCTTTTGGAAGACACAGTGCTCACCCATCTTCAGGACAGCAGGGCTCCATCATGTAAAATCAAAGAATCACAGAATGTTAGGAGCTGGAAAGGATCTCAAAAGATCATTTAGTCCAACCCCCCTGCCACACCAGGATTCCCCAGACCAGGTCACACAGAAGCGCGTCCAGACAGGTCTTGAATACCTCCAGAGAAGGAGACTCCACAACCTCTCCGGGCAGTATGTTCCAGTGCTCTGGCATCCTCGCTGGGAAAAAATTTCTACGTGTATTCACACAGAACCCCCTATGCTTCAGCTTTCAACCATTGTCCCTTGTTCTGTCACTGGGTCTCACCGTGAAGAGCCTGACCCCATCCTCCTGACACCCACCATTCACATACTTAAAAGCATAGAAGAGGTCACCCTTTAATCTCCTCTTCTCCAAGCTAAAGAGACCAAGCTCCCTCAGCCTTTCCTCATACAGAAGATTTTCCAGCCCCTTCATCATCTTTGTGGCTCTGTGCTGGACTCTTTCCAGCAGTGCCCTATCCTTCTTAAACTGAGGGGCTTGGGAAGACAAAGACTGTCACTTCTAACATTCCCACCCTTTGTTCTTCCTCCCACAGCTTTTACTACTGAATACAATGTCATATGCTATGGGTTATGCTTTTGGTCAGCTGTAGTCACTTATACTGGCTGTGTCACCTCTAAACTTCTTGTGCATCCTGATGCCGAGAATTTTGCCCCAAAAGGCTCTATGGAACTGCTCAGAGACAAAGTTTTAGTCTTTAAGCAGCGAGGTATTTATTTTAAGCAACGTTGGGGAACCCCCAGCTCATGCTGGACAAAAGGGTTCCGAAGTAATCAATAAAAATCAGACTATTTATACAATTTGTATAAGAGATTACAACATCTTTACATGTATATTCATATTATTGCAACATCTAATTATAATATTCATAGCAGGCGGAGTCAGGGCGGAGTCAGAGGTGGAGTCTTTATTTTGGGGAGATTTCTGGTGGTACATCCTGTTACTTCATCCTCGGTGGTCGTGTTTCTGCTCTTCTTCCTCAGTGAACTTTTAAACCCTTCTTGGTTCTGCTAGCTGTAATTTAGGTTGGGTAATAGTTTTCTTTGACCCTGTTCCTTTCTTGTCTCTATGTAAGATTTATGTTACCATTGTTAATGATCTCTACCTTTCTGTGGTTTTACTGTTTGTTCCTTGTGCCAGCATTCCCTGTACAGATGTTATTTGTCCACTGGTCCTTGAATCCTGGTTCTTTGTTTCTTAGCTCAGAGCTGGCCTTCTAAGTTAACTTTGGGCCTTGCTCCGTTTCAATCCTCAGCCTACTTGCTGGTGGGGAGATATGAGAAATAGAGGCCTTGATGCTGTGTTAGCACTGCTTACCAATAACTAAAACATCTCTGTATTGTCAACAATGGTTTGGTCACAAATCCAAAGCACAACACCATACCAGCTACTATGAAAAAGGTGAATTCTGACCCAGCATACAGTCTTAACATGTGTTAGGAATAAACTGGCCTAGTTGATCCCCGGTAGGCAAGTGGACCCTAAGTTTCTGTCCCAGTCTCTGTAAATACCTACATATCCATCTAGTGATAGATAGATAGCTATTAGACTTTCTGTATGTATGAGAGAGGCTGAGGCATTGAGAGGTAACTGATAGGATTTCTTCATTAACCAAAGAAAGAAAAACAAACCAAGAAAAGAAATTTACACAGTAATTAATTATCCAAAATAAAATGTAACTATATCTCCAATGTTGGTTCTCATTATAAACCAATTCATCATAACTTCCTCTGGAACTAAGCCTTGCAAGGGAGGTCAAGGACAATAGGAAGGGCTTCATCAACTACATTGCAGGAAAAACTAACACTAGAGGCAATGTAGGCCCACTGCTGAATGAGGGGGGTGCCTTGGTGACAGATGATCCAAAGAAGGTGTAGTTACTGAATGCCTTCTTTGTCTCTGTCTATACTGTTAGAGACTGTGCTCAGGAGCCTCAGACCCCTGAGCCCCCAGATGATCTTAGGATAATGGAGGAGTTTTCCTTAGTTAAGGAAGACTGGGTTAGGGAGCAATTAAGCCATCTGGACATCCATAAATACATGGGACTTTATGGGATGCACCCACGGGAGCTGAGGGAGCTGGCAGAAGCCATTGCCAGGCCACTCTCCATCATCTTTAGTAAGTCCTGGGGAACAGGAGAGGTGTGTGTGGATTGGAGGAAGACAAATGTCACTCCAGTCTTCAAAAAGGGCTAGAAGGAGGAGCCGGGTAACTCTAGAGCGCTCAGCCTCAGCTCCATCCCTGGAAAGGTGATGGAACAGTTTATCCTCAACTCTGTCTCTAGGCATATCCAGGATAAGTGAGTCATTGGGAGCAGTCAGCATGGTTTTACCAAGGGGAAGTTGTAGGATTTCTGGAGGAAAATGGACATATAGTGGACATACTCTGAGCAATCCTGGACATTGTCTGACAGGATTCTGTTCCCATGTGGAAGCATGCTGTTTGGGACACTGCTATTATGAGAAAGCATGCAGCCTCAGAGTCTTTACCGTGTGAAAGTATGCTGGGAGAGCATACTCAAGGACAGCGTGTTTGTGCAGTACCAAACAAGCAGATTGCCTTGCCACCTGCAACGGCAAGAACCTCACAGAAGGAGTAAGAGGTGGAGATTGATGCCTTGTGGACAGTAGGTCTTAGCAAATCATATGTAATTTTTATGCACATAGACAATGCATGCAACCAATTGTAGTTTGAGCTGTCACGTGGCACATATGTAGAAATTGTATTTAAGTAGAGTGTGTGTTTAATAAATCGACTTCTTGCCAAATTCATATTGAATCGTGTGCAGAGTCCGGGACTTCCGCATCAACAGGTGGCACCCGAACAGGGACCCTCAGATCGGCATTGGCAACTTGCAACGAAAGATGAACACCAGTGAGTAAAACCGATGGAACGAGGGGGTGGAAGAACCGGCCGTTATTCCGGCAGTGCCCCGGTGCCATGGAGAAACCACCAGTGGTAAATACATGGCAAACATGGGAATCCTGCCCTGATCAAGCAGGCAGCCGGGGAGAAGATGGGGTCCACGCTATCCAAAGATGAGACAGCAGTGGTTAAGCTTCTCCAACATATACTCTCCGTGAGAGGACAAAATTATGACTTGGCTTCCCTGAAGGCTCTGTTAGTTTGAGCTCGGGGGAAGGGCTTCTTTCCGGACTTCAGCGCAGTTTTTAACACACAAGTCTGGATAGACATTGGTAATGCGCTGTGGGAAGAAGTGGCCACAGGGTCAAAAGAAGCATTTAAGTATGCAGCCCTGTGAAAATTTATCATAGGAACTTTGAAGGAGATGAAGGCAGAACGCACCATAACAGTGTCTGTGTTCGCGGCATTGTCTCCAGGGGAGAGTGGTCCATCCACAACTGCTTTCCTGTTTGAGCCACCGAAAGCACCGGAAGTGTCTGGAGGGGCATCGCTCCTGTCTGCCCCCCCATTCCAGCAAGGCATGATGCCGTCCGCACCACCTCTGGAGTCTGGCACTGCGCCAACCGTGCCTGCCCCAGAGGTCCCCTCTGCGCACCCTGCGCAGCCTGTGCCACCTGCGGCAACCCCCACGGACCCTGCTGCACAGCCTGTACCGGCCGTGGTGCCCACCACACCGTCGCAGACCGTGCCTGCACCCGTGGACAGGAAGTCATGGTTGACCAACCTGATAGCCTTTGATGAGGACATAAACGGGTGGGTAGATGATGGTGGAGCAGTAGATGTTTTTCTTGATTTCAGCAGAGCTTTTGACACTGTCTCCCACAGCATCCTTGCAGCTAAACTGACCAAGTGTGGTCTGGATGATTGGGCAGTGAGATGGATTGTGAACTGGTTGAAGGACAGAAGTCAGAGAGTCATGGTCAATGTGATGGAATCTAGTTGGAGGTCTGTGGCTAGCAGAGTCCCTCAGGGGTCGGTACTGAGACCAGTATTTTCAATATATTCATTAATGACCTGGTTGAGGGAACAGAGTGCACTGTGAGCAGGTTTGCTGACAACGTTAAATTGGGTGGAGTGGGTGACACACCGGAGGGCTGTGCTGCCATTCAGCGAGACTTAGAGAGGCTGGAGAGTTGGGCATGGAGAAATCGAATTAAATTCTACAAGGCCCAGTATCAAGTTTTGCACCTGGGAAAGACTAACCCGATGGATCAGTATAGGTTGGGGACTGACCTGTTGAAGATCAGCGAAGGAGAAAGATACCTGAGGGTCCTGGTGGATGGAAGGATGACGATGAACCAGCAGTGTGCTCTTGTGGCCAGGAGGGCCAATGGGATTCTGGGGTGGATTAGAATGGGTGTGGTTAGTAGGTGGGGAGAGGTTCTTCTCCGCTTTGACTCTACCTGTCGAGGGTCGAGGCTGGCCTGACCACCAACCCAATGACAGACGCTTCCCTCTTACCCCCCTCACCCTCCCCCACAGGAAGTGAAAGGGGATAAGAGAGAGACAGAGAGACTTGCGGATTGGAAAATAAAACTAAAACTACNCAGTTTAGGGTCACCTGTCCTGTCTGGTCCTCTCTGAAGGTGCAGCCTTTACCCTGCACCCCCGAACAGGAGACACAAGATTTAGCAGTGACCTTGCTCTGCATACCAATCCCTGGCAGTAAATCTAAACATTAGGCCTTATCACTGCTAGAAGCTGGCAGTGTCTGTGAAAACATGCCGCTAGTTTCAGAAAGTGCAGTTTCTTAGAGGAGCTTCAGCTAAAAAGTAAAGTCACTGACCAGAATTAGTTCTGTTCTAAGCCAACACAGGACACTACCCTGGTGAGGACACATCTGGAAGATTGTGTCGAGTTCTGGGCCCTTCTGTTGAAGAAGGTTAGGGAACTGCTTGAAAGAGTCCAGCACAGAGCCACAAAGATGATGAAGGGGCTGGAACATCTTCCTTATGAGGAAAGGCTGAGGGAGCTGGATGTCTTTAGCTTGGAGAAGAGGAGACTAAGGGGTGACCTCATTTAAACTTTAAAAATATGTGAATGGTGGGTGTCAAGAGGATGTGATCAGTCTCTTCTCAATGAAGCCCATTGACAAGACAAGGGGCAATGGATGTAAGCCATAGGAGTTTCCATGTGAATAGAAGAAAAATATTTTTCCCAGTGAGGATGACAGACTACTGGAGCAGGCTGCCCAAAGAGGTTGTGGAGTCTCCTTCTGTGGAGATTTACAAAACCCGTCTGGACACGTTTCTGTGTGACCTGGTCTACGGAATCCTGCTGTGGCGGGGGGGTTGGACTAGATGGTCTTTCAAGGTCCTTTCCAGCTCCTAATATTCTGTGATTCTGTGAAAACAAAAATTACTAGAACACATCTGTCTAATTCTCCCCAGTGTACCTTAAACACTATCTAAAATATTTTTTTCAATGTGTATACTTACCGTATTTGTTTTGTGAATTACCATATTGGAGGTGGCAGAACTGTAAAATATGTTGGTACTTAGTTAAAACAAACATATTTGTTACTCAAGACAAAGACAATTGTCTTGAAGTCAATGGGAATATTTTCTAAACAATTTGGTGACCTTATAGAAAATCCAGCATCTATATTTTATTTGCTTGAACCCAAGTTTTTTCCCAGCTCATGTTTTAAAATCCATTTGCTAGTAGAATTCTGTCATCCAGAATGAAAAGTAAAGTCATAACAAAGTTATGTTATTGTTTCACAGCCATTTGCCTGCAGCTAAGAAAATCCTAAAATCCTGCAGATTTAGCCTACTGCTTAGAGGAATCTGAGTTTCAGACTGTTCAAGTGCCAAAGGAAAAGAAAAAAAAAACCAATATTTTGACTTATCTGTTTGTTGTTCATGAACAGAGATGGCCGGCATTATCAGCAAAAATTATTTAATCCTTAATTAGAATGAATCTGAGGAACAAGCTTCATTTTCTCTGTTAGTCAAGCTAATATGAAAGTTCTCAATGAAATTACAGTGAAAAAGGTCACTGTTAACTTAGACCTAGCTGCAGATCAGAAACAAATCAATTAGTTCCAGGCATTACTGTAGCATTAAAAGTTAATTAGTGAGGAAGCACAGGATGATGAAACCTTCATATTTATAGCAGACATTGCAATGAAATTGCCTCAGTGGAGAATACTATAGGCTTGATTGATGCATACTAGTAATAAAGGAGTGAAACTTTTTATGTACTGTGGGAGCATACTGTTCTATTTCTAAAAGATTCTTCTTAGAATAAGATACATCTAATCTGACACAGACTTTTTTAAAAAGCAAAATGAAGCTGAGGAGTTTTGCTATAGAAAAGGGATTTCCTCACATGTAAAACTTGAAATTGGATGTTAACCCTTTCATATTTTTGTAATATTTTTCAGATCTTGTTTTTTAAAAAAACACATTATCTAAAATTAACCTCTTTTCCATTGAGGGCAACTGAAGACACATCTGCTGAGTGAATTATCTTGAAATCTTGTACTGATTTGAGCTAAAACTCATCTAAGTATCTTTTAAATGTGAGTCCAGTCTGGGACTTCCCTAGTGCATACCCTACATCATCAGTGGTGATGTGATCATCACCAAAGGAGATCAACATTGGGTTTGTATATATATCTGTATATATTTTATTATGTTGTTATTAAATATTTTCTTTTTATTGTTACTGTTTCATTAAAGCTGTTTCATTTGGGTTTTTTTTCAACCTCATAAGGCTTTTTCTCTTATTCCCTTCCCTTTTTGGGGAGGGAGACATGTTAATAGAGATGGATACTATCATTCATTTCACAGCCAGCCGAGCCTTTACCCATGACAATTCTTTAGTGCATCTACCAAGATGAAAGCAAAAAAGGCTTTCCCCCATATGTTCAACATTTTAACATAAAGCAAGAGATACTCAGTATTTTGAAAGCAATGTATTAGATGACATGAAAGCATACTGAAAATAATGGCAAAATCAGAGCTAAGGACAGACTTAAGAACAAATCAAGTAATGGGGTGGAAAATAAAAAAATAAAGCCTGCAGAAATGTAGACACAATCACCTAATGCTTCTCCAGTATGATCCTCCTTTATTGCGTTTTCTCTAAAACAGAACAAATTAATATAATATAAGAAGAGAAAAAAAAATTATTCCATAATAAAGATAAAAAAGAAAAATATCAGATTGTACATTCTGAAAAAGCCTGAATACTTTTCTAAAGCCATTTCCCTGGGCATCCTGTTCCAGTTACAGCCATTTTGGTGAAGAAATTGTCCCTAATATCCAACCTGAACATCTCCACGACTTATCTTTAGATTGTTTTCTCTCTTCTTATCACCTGTTACTTGGTAGAAGACATCAACACTGACCTCACCACAGCCTCTTTTCAGGCAGTTGTAAAGAACAAGAAGATCTCACTTAAGTCTTCTTTTCTCCAGATTAAACAATGCCAGTTCCCTCAGATGCTCCTCAAAAGACTTGTTTCTCTAGATCTTTCCTCAACTTCATGGCCCTTCTTTGGACATGTTCCAGCATCTCAAGATCTTTCTTGTAGTGAGGGACCCACAACTGAACACGGTATTCAAGGTGTGGTCTTACCAGTGCTCAATATAGGGGGACAGTCACTTCCCTGGTCTGGCTGGCCACACTGTTTCTGTTAGTAGCCAGGATGCTACTGGACTTCTTGGCAAACTGGGCACACTGCTGCCTCATGTTCAGCACGGTGTCAACCAGCGCCTCCAGGACATTTTCTGGTGGGCAGCTTTTCAGCCTCTTTACCCTAAGCTTACAGCACTGCATGGTGTTCTTGTTGTCAAAGTGCAGGACCTGGCACCCAGCCTTGTTAAACCTCATCCCAGTGACCTCTGCCTACTGATCCAGTCTGTCCAAATCTCTCTGCAGAGTCTTCTTACCCTCAATTAGATGAACACATGCACACAATTTTGTGTCATCTGTAAACTTACTGAGGGTGCACTCAATACCCTTGTCCAGATTGATAAAAATATTAAACAGAACTGACCCCAAAACTGAGGCCTGGGGATCACCACTTGTGACTGGTCACCAAATGGATTTAATTTATTCAGCACAACTCTCTGGTTTTCAGCCATCCAGCCAGTTTTTTACCCAGCAGAGTACACCTGTCCAAGCCACAGGTAGCCAGTTTCTCCAGTAGAATGTTGTGGGAGATGGTGACAAAGGCTTTACTAAAGTCTAAGTAGACAAGATAGCCTTTCCATCATCATCTAGGTGGGTTATCTGGTCATAGAAAGAGATCAGGTTGGTCAAGCAGAATCTGCCTTTCATAAACCAATGCTGTCTGGGCCTGATCACCTGTTTGTCCTCTATGTGCTGCTTGATGGCACTCATAATCTGCTTTACAACATTCCCTGGTACAAGGTCGGGTTAGAGGTGTGTAATTGTCTAGATCCTCTTTCCAGCCCTTCTTGGAGAGAAGCATCATGTTTGCTAATCTTGAGTCAACTGGGACCTCCTTGGTTAGCCAGGATTGCTAATAAATAATGGAAAAATGTAGTGGTGAATACTTCTGTCAGCTCCCTTTGTACTCTTGGATGGATCCCATCAGGCTCCATAAACTTGTGTGCATATAAGTGGTGTAGAAGTTCACTGGCTCCTCTTCAACTATGGAAGTAAGTAAATGGAATTTGGGGTTTACTTCTTCTCAGAGGATGGTGCCAGACATGAAAGGGAATGCTTATATAGCCACAATTGAATGATTTCACTAGTACATCATTTTGTGTCCTGTGTTGTGTTACTTAAAAGGAAAATCAGAAAATCTATTCAATGAAGCAATCGTTTGAAACACTGCATTTTGATAAATTCATGTTGGAATTTTTTAAGCTACAAAAAAAAAAAAAGACACAATATGGGTAAGTGTAATATAAATATTTACTTTTTTGTAAAGGTTCTTCTAAGGAGAGAATCCTTAGAAACTGACCACACTCACATCCATAGCGAAATATAACAAGAAGTAAAGGAGAAAAGAATTTACAAAGCTTTGGAAAAATTAAATGTGGAGAGAATACAGGAAATTGCCACAAGGAATGAGAAGTAGCCATGTGGAGGAAACCACGATAGCACTTGTCAGAGTCTAGAACACAGGAGCAAGCTAAGAAGATACAGAATAGACGGAGACACGGAAATTAAATCAAATGTGTGAGACACACCACAGAGCAGTGAACAGCACAGATGATTCTTTAACAGTGTCTGAAGAAGAGGTCAAAGCAAGTGCAAAAGGCATCTGGGGTGCGTATACATGTGTATAGATATATACAAAAGTAAAGAAATAATGTAGAAACCAAACCTCACTAGGTAATGGCCCAAATAATTATTCACATAGTAAAAAAAAAAAGTTGAATTTATTATTTTCATCACTGTCACATAGAATACATAAAAAGATAACAGTTTTGTAAACCAAGTAAACATTGAAAGTCAGGAGGTTAGCTCAACACAGAAAGACAAGAAATAAAGACCTGCTTGCTATACAGCATTTTTTACATATTTTTACAGCATTTAATTTTCACTCTTCTTAGCTAAAAGGTAGCAGATACTTGGGTGTTTGTATGGGAGACTGTTGAAAATTGAACTTTTGAATTCACATACCTGATACTTGCTAGCTGCAACGGGTACAGTTTGGTCGTTAATTTTGACAACATTTGAGCTAAACACAAGTGGCATGTCCTGAATTGTCCAAATAATAAAGAGACATGAGGTAGGATCACCAATTAGGAAGTTGGTCACTTGGTGCTTCTGTACATAAGCTGTTTATATTGGGAAAACTGAAGGTTTTGGGACTTCCAGAAAGAGAAACCAGAGCCAAAGCCAAAAGTTTCCAAACACAAGAAGTAGCCTTAGAAATAAGATTAAGACCCTGGCTGGAGAAAAGATCCTGGAAGTGAAGGAAGACTCTGAGTCAGAGTAGAGACAAATATCATGGATGCCCACGGACCTCAGTGCCAAACACCTGAGACTGGGAGCAGTGACACAGCAGGAGCCAACACAACCTTCTGCCCAATCATCACAGGCCGTCAGTGACCTTCCTGCTGAGCAGGTGAGTCAAGACCTCTTGAATGTAAGGGTGGCTGGGGATGAGCAAACAAGTTAATCAAGTAAAGTAAAAGCTCTGACGTCACTTCTTAAATAAACCCTAATATCTATATTCCCTATAAATTGTTTATTGTGTCTCACCTTAAAACTTTACAGTATCTGACAATGAAAAACTTTGCAGAAAAAGCTTCAGAATATCTAAAAGTTAAGAAACAATATAATCTGTAAAATTGTATTCTGTGAGTTTTGTGGTTGGATTCCTTCATCCCATATTTAGTCTTTTATTTAATAATTTTTGAGATGAAGTAATAAATCAACAAGCAATTAGCTAGAGGTTAAAGGGCCTCCTATCCATAGCAGTTACATTTTAAAAAAAACCCACAGATGCGGATTCAGCTGAACTACAGTAAAATAAAAAAAACTGCAAGATAGGAATCCTGAGATTCTTAGCTATCCAAGAAAAAAGTATGTGTTTGATGTAAAGAAAATACAGTGAAGTCATCAGCTGAGTAAAGTAATTATAGCTTAGATCTCAGTCTGCATCATGCTGCTTGAGCTGGGCTATAGTCTGGTATCTCTTGAAAGAGAAGGGGTTGCATCAGAGCTTAAAAGAGTTGTAAATCCTAGTTGAGGATAATATAACTTTATTAAAATATATAAATCTATAGATTTTTACCTCTTCACTATCTCACTGGTTCTTTGCACAATAATCAGGCCCTCCATATTTCTGTAGGCTTTGCATTTCAAAGAATCTCATGTTTGCATAAATAGCAATAACTCACATTCAGAATCCTGTGGCTTATTAAGAACACCTTACCATCAGTGCACCATTCAAACTGGAGTAAAGTCATAATTAAAATTATGTCAGTGGAAGAAACTTAGTTTTTATTTTATTCAAAACCACAACAGAATGTACTGATAACTTATTGGTGACTAGCTATCCAGTCACCAGCTTTACTAGTGAATTGTTTTTCCTCTAGCTTCTGTTTTTTTTCTTTATTTCAGTTTTGCTTTTGATTCCATAAGTACAGCAGATGTGCTCATTTGAAATGGCATTCAGAGACTTTGTCAAAGATAAAAATATCATTTGGCTTCAAGTTATAACTTTTAGAGAGTCAAAAGTTGAGCTGGATAAATAAAAAGAGGGAAATGTTTTCAGGATACATCAATAACTTGTTCTAAAAATACATTTTCACCTTTTACATCTTTTTTGCAGCAAAGAGAAGGGCAGTGTCTAAATTAAATTTTGTTTGTACTTATTGTAATGAATAGAAAAGCGAAGGGATTGTTTGATAGATGACAACAGAAGAACAATCTCCACTAACTAAATTTGCGGCTACAAACCAGATTACTATTATTTAGGATGGTAAATGTATAAAATAGAAAATTTGTCTAAACATGCTTGATTAATTTAGTAATGGTTTGGCAGTCTGGGAGACTAGGCTCATACATCAATAGAGCAGCTACTGTTTAGTGAAGAGGTGTACGAATTCCTCCATGCTGATGCACCTTCAACAGTTACAGAGGTCACAGAATCACAGAACGTTAGGAGCTGGAAAGGACCTCGAAAGATCATCTAGTCCAGCCCCCCTGCTACAGCAGGATTCCCTAGACCAGGTAACACAGGAGTGTGTCCAGACAGGTTTTTAATACCTCCAGATAAGGAGACTCCACAACTCCTCTGGGCAGCCTGTTCCAGTGCTCTGTCACCCTCACTGAGAAAAATTTTTTTTCTTGCATTCTGTATTGGCTCTGGCTGAGCTGCCGTTCATTTCCCCATAACAGCCCTCACAGACAGCACTGTGCTTTGCGTTGGCAGCTAGAAGGGTGCAGATAACACACCAGTGTTTTCGCTACTGCTGAGCACAGCACTGGCACTGTAACATTCCTCTTTAGTTGAGGGCAAGATCCTGGAAGGTGGCCCAAGCAGGCCAGCTGACCTTGATCCATACCATATGGTGTCAGCTCAGATATAAAAGCTAAGTGATGGAGCAGGAGGGTGGGCATTCATTGTCTAATGCTTGTGACGTGCGGAAACAAACCTTACAGCCCATGAAAGGTTATAAAGCAGGTATGTTTATTTACAGCACTAGAGAGTGGGGGAATAGCTTCACCAAACTGCTCTCCCCAGACAAGTTACAGACCATTATTTAATGCCCTAATCTATATATATGCATTACTAGGCTATACGTATGCAGTGGATTTCTGGAAAATAGGTGGGATCATTAAAATTAGTTCCAGGAACTCATTATCATAAGTCTTCTCCTCTTGGTGCATGTGTGCTGCCTCTTTGTGGTCATAGGCAGTGGTCTTGTGAGGAAGGCTCGAAGTCATCATCGCATTAGCATTTTCAACTTTGTCCAGCTTTACCAAGTTGGAAGCCATCAGGGTCAGGAGAACTGGTTCTATCCGGTAGTCCTGCAGCTGGGTTCCCAATATCTCATAGTGGGACCCCTTAGTCCTTGAGTCTTATCTTTGCAGACATACTCTATTCCTCTCTGCTTTTTTACTGTGTATTTTGGGCCAAATATCCTAACATACTAACCCTTTTCCAATTCAATTCTCTTTTACTAACTCAGCTGCCTGCTGAGGAACCACCATGCATACCGCAGACGTGCTTCTCAGGGGCCGACCATCCTTGCTCAAGGGAAGTAGAGAATAGATCTGCTATTCTTCGCTTCTGCTCGCGCAAGCTTTGCTGTGTTTTTTGCTTCAAATAAACTGTCTTATCTCAACCCATGAGTTCTTTCTTTTTTTTTCCACCTTACTTGCTGTCCCCTGTCCCTCTGGGAAGTGGAGTGACAGAGCGGCTGGGTGGGCAGCTGGTGTCCAGCCAAGGTCAAACCCACCACATATTCACATGGAAACTCCTATGCTTCAACTTGCAACCATTGCCCCTTGTCTTGTCACCAGGCTTCACTGACCCCATCCTCTTGACACCCACCATTCACATATTTAAAAGCATAGATGAGGCCATCCCATAATCTCCTCTTCTCCAAGGCAAAGACATCTGGCTCCCTCAGCCTTTCCTCATAACAAAGACATTCCACCACCTTAATCATCTTTGTGGCTCTGTGCTGAACTCTTTCAAGCTGTTCCGTAACCTTCTTCAACTGAAGAGCCCAGAACTGGACACAGTCTTCCAGATGCAGCCTCTTGACCTGCTAACCGCACCCCTTCCAGATGCGGCCTCACAGGGGCAGGGCAAAGCGGGAGAAGAACCTCTCTTAAGCTACCGACCATAGCCCTTCTAATCCACCCCAGAATCCCATTGGCCCTCCTGGCCACAAGAGCACACTGCTGGCTCATGGTCATCCTTCCATCCACCAGGACCCTCAGGTCCCTTTCCCCTTCACTGCTCTCACAGTCCTCATCAAAGACTATCAGCTTGTTCAAAACATGAATTCCCCTTAGTAAAACCATGCTGACTGCTCCCAATGACTCACTTATCCTGGATATGCCTAGAGACAGAGTTGAGGATAAACTGTTCCATCACCTTTCCAGGGATGGAGCTGAGGCTGAGCGCTCTAGAGTTACCCGGCTCCTCCTTCTAGCCCTTTTTGAAGACTGGAGTGACATTTGTCTTCCTCCAATCCACACACACCTCTCCTGTTCCCCAGGACTTACTAAAGATGATGGAGAGTGGCCTGGCAATGACTTCTGCCAGCTCCCTCAGCTCCCACGGGCCCATCCTATAAACTCCCATGGATTTATGGATGTCCGGATGTCTTAGCTGTTCCCTAACCCAGTTCTCATCAACCAAGGAATTATCCTAAGATCATCTGGAGCCTCAGGGGTCAAAGAAAGCATTCAGTAACTCCACCTTCTTTGGATCATCTGTCACCAAGGCACCTACCTCAATCAGCAGTGGGCCTACATTGCCCCTAGTATTATTATTTGGGGCAATGTATTTGAAGAAGCCCTTCTTATTGTCCTCAATCTCCCTTGCAAGGTTTAATTCCAGAGAGGCTTTAGCTTTCCCAGTTGCCTCCCTACAACCTCTGGCAACAGTCTTATACTCTTCCCATGTGCCCATGACCTGTAGACTCTCTTCTTCAACTGCAGTTGTTGTGCAGCAGTTCCCTACTTAACCATGCGGGTCTCCTGGCTCCCTTCCTCGATCTTCTTCCTGTTGGGATGCTGTGATCTTAAGAGTGGAAGAAGTGGTCCTTGAATGTTAACCAACTCTCTTGGGCCCCTTTATTTTCTAGTAGCCTGTCCCATGAGATTTCCCCTAGTAATTTCATGACAAGGTCAAAGTTGTCCCTACTGAAGTCCAGGGTTGTGATCCTACTAGGTATTCTGTTCCTACCACACAAGATCTTGAACTCTGCTGTCTCACAACTGCTGTAGCCAAAGTTGTCCTCAGCCTCTACCTTTTCAACCAGACCTTCCTTGTTAGTGAGTATCAGGTGCAGCAACACTCCCCTCCTAGTGGGCTTGTCCACCAGTTGTCTCAAGAAGTTATCATCAATTTATTGGAGGAACCTCCTGGACTGTGAATGGCTGGCTAAGTAGGCCTTCCAGCAAATATTTGGGTAATTAAAATCCCCTATAAGAACAGGGCCTATGATTGCATATCTACTGTCAACTGCCTGAAGAAAGCCTCATCAGCTTCCTTAACCTGATCAGGTGGCCTGTAACAGACACCGACAACAGTATCACCCATGTTGATGGCCAAAGTACCGTGGGACGAAGCCCTAGAGGTGTCGCGGGTGGAGGCTGGGCACGACCACCAACCACGGTAGACGTTCCTTATTACTCCCCTTTCCCCCCCAACTGGAAGAGATAGGGAACAATAACAGCAGAGAGGCTTCTGGATTGGAAAGTAAAACTAAAACTACTTTAATGATAATAAAAAAGTTAAATGAAAC
>VWZX01010259.1:716-24654 GCA_013399015.1 Galbula dea
AAGATCAGTAGTGGATAAAACTCTGATGACTGCACCATGTTGGGAAGTTCCCTAGTAATATCCCTAATTCAGGCTCCAGGAAAGCTGCAGACCTCCCTGTGATGAGGGTCAACCCTGCATATTGGACCCTCTGTTCCCTTTAGGAGCGAGTCTGCAACAACCACAACTCTTCTCTTCTTCTTTGTGGAAGAGGTTGTGATATGCCCAGGAAGCTTAGCTGACTGTGGCAATGCCTCTGATACAGGTTGCCTGTCATCAACATCCCCATTAGACCGGCTGTCTTCCAGCAAGGCCTCACACCTATTTCTCAGAGGCACCTGGGAATTTGAGGCAGGCAAGGAAGGCACCTGCCTTCTATTGCAGCCATCAACTTTCCTCCAGCCACCTGTGTCATTTAGGCCTCTACCCTCCACCTTTGCCCAGCCTTCTGATACAAGGGCCCCCTTCCAACAGTGTAGGGGGGACTGAGAAGGCAGGGGAGGTCAGGAGGAGCCTCTCCCACCTCTCCGGGGAGGGTCCTGCCTCCATTCCCCCCCCTCACTTGGGTCATCCTTTTGCAGGCGTCAAGAAGGAGTGGGATGAGAAGATATAGAATTATTTGCTCCACCAGAAGCTGCTTCCCATTCCGTTTTTGAAGAGACCAGTTTGTGGGAGCAATCAATTTCCTTCTCACTTTCCCTGATGTTTCTCAACCTACCCACCCCATCCCTGAGCTCCGTCACTTCATCCTGGAGCTGTGCCACCCAGAGGAATAGGTGTTCAACCTGCTCACACTGCACGCAGCCATAGTCAGCGTTACCCCCGGCCACCAGTGAAAGCCTGTGGCATTGCTCACAGCCCGTGACCTGGATGTCATTATCCCTCCTGGAGGGTGCTGGGAGCACAGCCTTCCTCCTCCGAGTAGCCACCTGAGCAAGGTGTAGTGCCTCACATCTTATCCTCCCTGCTCTCCCACCTGCTCACCCTGCCTGTGCAAACTGAGGTGCAAACTGACGTGCTCGTCCCTGTTTGCCTGCCCCTGTTTGCCGCTCTCCGGGTAGCTCACCCGCCTTACAGCTCTTTAAATCTCCCCTGCAGTGGTTCTGGCTCCGCCCCCCCCTCGTCCTGATTGGGGATGGGGCCTTGCCCTTGCCCCCTTAACAATGCAGTGCCTGATGCACCCCAGGACACAGTTGACCCTTTTGGCTGCCAGGGCACACTGGTGATTCATCTTCAACTGGACATCAACCAGAACCCCCAGACTGCTCTCCACAGGTCTGCTCTTCAGCTTCTTGTCCCATAGTCTGCCTCAAGACAGATTCTTGTTTCTTCTCTTTGCTTGAATAAAAGCAGAATAATTTTAATCTTAACTATATTCATTATTCTGATGAATTTTAAGGCAACTTTAAAGTATTTGTGAATGTTAGTGAACTTAATATTTGTTTTGATATTTAAGTGGATAGCTTTGCAACCTAAATGTGCTCTGATCCAGAAGTTGCTCTTTTCCCCTGTTACATATAATTGCATATTACTTTGCATTCATGGTAGATTTGAATAAGAATATTTTATTGAGCTAAGATGAAGACTAGGGCATGTAAATAGGATTGTCCCCTTGGTAAAACACCACACAAATGTGCATAGTCACACAGACACAAACACTGTCCAGCCAGTGAATTGTGAGATAAATTAATAAATCTACCATCACTGGAAAACAAACACTGTAAATGCAGCAAACAAACTTCCCTGAACTTTTCATGGCTCTGAATTCAGTCCACTTATGTCTATGCTAGAAGTTTTACTTTAGCTGTGTGCCAGCTTCCAAGCTGAAAACTGAAGCAAGAGAAAACTCTCCTCCTAGGACCAAGATCTTGTAACCTTTACCAGGAAGGGAGCAGAAAATGAAAGGATATAGGTGGGAGAGGTACAGGAGGTGAGCTGAGAGCCTCTGGAGTCCTACTTATTGGACTTATTGGAGGAAGCAGAGAGTTGGGATGGCAGCAGATAACTTCCCAAGAAGCAGGCTGCAGGGTGACCATGCCAGCCTTCCCTGACCAGATCTGTAGGGCTGAAAGGGTCTGAGTTTCCTGCCTGCATGTTCCCTGCTTTGCTGGTTCAGGATACAGAGGTATTTTCAGTTCTGTTCAAAGTTAAGATCAAATTCAAAGTCTTGCAGAGTGGAGGCCAGCAGAAACCAATGTGGGGCTGCCTCAGTTGCTCTGTGACATCCTATTGGCTGCACTGGAGTAATGCAAAGAAAAATTGCATACCTTCTGCAAATATTATCCTGAAATCATCACACATATCTATGCATAACTGAGCAACAGCTGCAATAAATGATAATCATAGAATCATAAACCATGAAGGCTGGAAAAGACCTCAAGATCATCAAATTCAACCATGCACCCAACACCACCATGCTCACCACTAAACCATGGCCCCAAGCACCACATCTCCATGTTTTTTGAACACTTCCAGGGATGGTGACTCCACCACTGCCCTGGGCAGCCTGGGCCAATTCCCGATAACCCTCTCAGGGAAGAAATTCTTCCTAATATCCAATCTGAACCTCCCCTGGCACAGCTTGAATCTATTTTCTCTTGTCCTATCACTTGTTACCTGGGAGAAGAGACTGAGACTTGGGAGAAGAGTCTGAGATGCGTTGCTAACTTGAAAAATTTTGAGTGGTTTGGGAGGTCTCTATAAAAATAGTGAGTAAATCAAGCAGGGGCATAAAAGTAGGCTACTGTTATGCATTATCATACAGTATATTCTCTACAAACCCTAAAAAATGTCTTTCTCTAAACCACAAATTTTATGTTTACAAGATATCAAACCATAGATGAAATCAATATGTAGAAATCAAATATCTTCCCTATTATTTTTAACTGTAACATTATTTATATAGAAACACATTCACATCTGGTATGCTCTAATAATCATTCTTTGTTGTGATTTTTTGAAGTTGAATATAATTTTTTCCAATTTTTGATCAATGTGCACTACAAACATTTCTAAAAAGCACCTTATTACAGTATAAATCTACTCCAATTGTATTTATGTAGCTTGGCAATGACAGCTTTTGTTGTCTTCTTTTAGAATTGGAACAGTCTTTACAATGATAGCTCTGTTATCTCATTTATTTTGCTTCATTTTCCTTTTCTATGTATTTTTTTTTTTTACCTGTGCACAATAGAGAGCTATATCAGAAAATATGATGACATTTGCAATAATGCTTTCGAGGGAAACAAATTCCTATGGGGCAGATATTAAATGTGTTGTGACTGTTGGGAAGAAAATCATTCAGTATGAGTTATTCAATGTACATTATTACTGTACCTGAGTTAAATGATATTGATGGACTTAAGTAATGTATCAGTGGAACAACATAAAATTACTTGTTCCTAAGAGTCTGGAAATTTTTTAAGCAAAGGGGGAAAAAAAAGGAAATCTGATAAAATCGTAAATGTTTCCTCCATCACTACTGAAAGTCTAATTTTCTTGCTTATTGCTTGAGTTGATAAAACAAATAAAAGCAGGAACCTAGGAGAGATTTCTTTAATATGTAAAATGAATTTCAATCTTCTGTCCTGCTGCTATTTTTATGGAAAACCTGACTAGATGTTACACATGGAACAGAAAAATCTGCATTTAGATGGAAATATTATGAAATGCATGATATGGTACAAAGTAAGTCTTTTAATGGAGATAGTAAAGTGTTGCATTATATGCTTGAGTGGAAAGACAGCATGCATGCAGGCTTCTATGTCCAGCTGCCCTCACTTGCCCGAAAGAGTTCACTTTATTTGAATACCAACCTCATAGAGAGGGAAAAATGACAATAATAATAATAAAAAAGACCACAAAAATTCAACAGAGGAATGGTTAGTTCTTTTATCAAGTCAAATAATAAGAGCCCTGTGACTCACTACTGTCAGCAGTAATGTTTTGGACTTGCATGGCAGTTGTTTTCAAAAGCTCCTGAAGTGTTTTACAATTAAAACTTGAGTCTTTCAGTCCTGCCTCTGCTATATCGGTAAAGTGGTGGAACCATGATTAAATTTATACCCATAGGTTTTGACAACTACTTCAAAGTCACTGCAGTAGCTGATTCAGTTTGGATATGCCTCTAGGGACATGTTTGGGTGCAATTTCTTTTTTGTTTGGTTTTGTTAATATAAATGCAGCAAAGAATGTAAAAATCACTGGAGAAACTGCTGACAAGCCACTATGAGCCATTAAAAGCAAATTAAATAACAAAGACCTCCACTGTACTTAGCATAAGCAGTGTTTGGGGGTTTTTGTTATAGACAAAACAAAACATATTTATTTTTTTTTATTTTTCTAAAAGAAAATATTTTTCTCAAATGAAAATTGGGAATGATATCCTAAATAGTCACAGTTTTTTATTGACTAAAACTACCTGAAAGTAATTGTTATCAGAGATCACCTTGTGTCTTTGAGCACTCAAATTAGATTACTTTTGTGATGATAGAGAACTAAAATTGTGAATGGAGGGAGATCCTTGATTTAATCACAAACTTTGCCCTCAATTATATCTGCTCCAGGAGAGTGTTAAGAGGATAGATAAAACCAGAGCCCACATAAATAAAACAAATAAATTGAAAGGATAAGGCAATACTGAAAAGAAGAAAATTTCCTTTGATATTTTATTTCAAGCAGCACTGCTGTGGATCTGTTTGCAGGAGTTATTTGGGTGTTTCAGGGTAGGATTCTTCTACTGAAAGTATTTTGTTCCCCAGCTGGTGATCTCCTTTGTGATGTTAAAACATCTTCCACAAGAGGACTCTCCTCCTGACTGTACTGGGTGGTCTGCAGCATGCTGCTGCTGGTAGTGAAGATGCTGGAGCACACTCTTATCAGCTTATTAATGCTTCCTTTAAAACTGGATGAGCAGGAGAAGGTAAAAAATATATATATAGGAGGATTGTTATGAAATATTGTTATTTGTTTACTGACTAGTTTAAAGCTTTTAAAGTAAACTATGTATGTATATTTGAGTCTCTGCTTTCTCTACATATTACATGAGCTTTTTCATTATAAATTATTCAAAACAA
This sequence comes from Galbula dea, assembly GCA_013399015.1. Lineage (NCBI taxonomy): Eukaryota > Metazoa > Chordata > Aves > Piciformes > Galbulidae > Galbula > Galbula dea. The sequence continues at coordinate 5,771 of VWZX01010259.1, forward strand.
AGGAAAAGTTGAAATTTATCCTTAACCACAGGAACAGAACCCAACCTTTACTACAAATTCTGAGTTCTAATACAATGAAAACCTTAATTAGTGGGACTAATTATATCAATAAACCACAGTGGAGTTATTTATAATCCTGTATTTTTTAGGGGGGGTGGGTAGTGAAATTCCCTCATGCTTCCAATGCTAACAATAGACAATACTAACAATAAGACAATACTAACTCTGTTCTGACAAGCACAATGGTATCTGGTTTTGAGGGTTTTTTCCCCATAACCATACTTCTAGTACTATTGATGCTTAACCTATGAATGCCCTTGAATATATATACCAGATTCCTTCCTCATGTTGTCATACTGCTGACTACAACAATGTTGCAAAGAGGATACATTTTCTCCCATAACTTTTATTAAATGACAAAGAGTGACCTTTGGGTGTTTCTAGATGTCTTAATGTTCTTTCCATAACATCTAAAGGAATGGGGACACACTAAGTAGCATGGCCTCAGGGATGTTGAGGGAGCCCTAACTCTCTGGGGGTTAATGGATGACTGTTTTTAGTTGAGTAATCAAATATAATTGTGTTGTGCAGAACTCCTATAAAGGCACAAACATGCAGACTAATGACTGCTCTAATATGGCTTCAACCTTTAAAGACATTGCTTGTCATTTCAATGCTATGTTGCAGTCAAAGAAATACATTTCACCTTTCTTTTACAAGGTTTGGTGGAACAGAGAACAACTGTGACCTCTATTCTGTTTCAAACAAAGAACTCTACTAAAATCTTCAAATGCAGTAGTGCTGTCACAAAAAGACGGTGTATTAGCCATCAGAAGTACCATCTCAAAGATCACACTGACACTAGTGTGAGAGCCAATACAAATTTAAGCCTTTGTTTTTAAAATAACACCACTTTTTGTCCTGTTTACTGTAAAAGCAATTAATCTGTATGTTTTCAGTTGGATCCTGCTGAAAATGTTTACCTATGTTGCAGGCAGGAATTTCTTGGAGATGGAGGAGGAGTTGAAGAAAACATGAAAACTCTCAGTTCTATTTTGAAATTTCCAATTAAAGATAATGCAGGTTCTGCATTTAGACTACCTTCACCACAGCAGCACAAGGCTACTGAAAGAGAGATCTTTTACCATTTACAATTTAACTGTGCTTTTAGTTTCTCTTCCTCCTTTGTTTATACAGTGTTTGGGGTTTTGGTTTTGGTTTGTTTGTTGTTGTGGGTTTTTTTTAATAAAATCTTAACCACTTCTTACTTTTCCAGTACCTTCTCTGTAGTGAGAGACTGAAGCCCTTGAATGCAGCAAGCTATATTTAGCAGGATCTGAGTGGCTGGATTTCTCTTTGTTTTTCTAGCCTTAATTTATTAAGGTGCATCAATGCAATGATAACCAGACATCAAAACACAGCAGCTCCTATAAGACTGCCTGGACCACTGCTAGCACAGCTAGGACCTACAGCTCAGCTCTGTGAGCTCCTACCTCATTCATAAGTGAACCAGGCACCTCTCACCTATGACAACATTATATGAAATACAACTGCCTTATGTTTTCCTTTTGGCAGTAAGTCTCTTTATGGTAATGTTATACCAATAAGACAGCATTATACCAGTATACCAGTAATGTTATGGTAATGTTATAGAAGGATGTCAATGAGTGCATTAAGTCTCTGCTTAAACTCTAGATGCTCTCCTGATTTGGTGTGCCTCTTTCTCTCTGCAAGACAAAAGATGGGAAAGTGGTTTGAAGTGGTTTGGGTGTTGTTCTGCTGTGATGCCACACCACAATGAACCACATAGGTTATGGAAAGCTAGTCAAGGAGAGGGCTAAAGCTAGGCTGCCCTTCTCCCAGTGAAAGTACGACAATGTGACAGCCAATAGGACCATTCCTCTCCTCAACATTACACATATATGCATATTTCTTTTGCCAGATCAAGGTTAGAATAACTTTCTGTAGCTATCAACAATAATATATATATATATATTTACAAGGATATGTATCTTTCCAGAACAGCTATATTTCGACTTCTAGTAGACAGCAGTTAATGAATTTAGAAAAGAATCATCTGGCTTTTAGCAATTCACTGTCAGAGATATTTTTTGTCCCTCATGGAAGAATGAAATGCAACATATAGGCACACAGAAATTGTACAAACACACATTTTCACTCTAGAAGGGAAAGATGAGAGACGTGAGCTGTGGAACAGACAGAAGTTTTCAGCAGAGCAGTCTGACTCCCTGCTTATGCCACTGAAGCTCTATTTGTGATGTAGATTATATCATTCAGATCATTAATTTCAAACTTTTGTTGCTTTTCCACCTAATCTATCACCCTAACAACAGAAGGAATGTTTCAAAGATTGTTTTAGTTAAAAGGAACCAAAGGTGTGCTTCTAGAGATTTTGGATCAAGAATCCAAAATGGATAGTGGTTGTGGTTGGGTCATTTGCCATATATGATTTATGATACTTCTCCTTAATGAACAGCAGTTCTTCAGCTCACAAAATTAAGATGTTCAAAGTTGAAAAGAAATCACACAAGATTTATTTGCTTCCAGGACTAAAACTAAAAAGAATTATGATTAATTTCCCATAACAAGATTTCTGGTGGTCCATGATGTTGAGACCTTCTGGTATCTTTCAATATCTTTGTGATCTTCTATGAAATACCTCTTTTAAGCCTTCAGGTTTATTGGTGATCAAGAAACCTTTTCGGTGTAACAACCCAGTAAGGTTCTTCATTAAACTCAATCACTAAACCTATTTCTTTATCTTTCCTATTTCTCTAAACAGAGAAATTCAATAACAAAGACTCAGAAACTCAGCATTCTTTGATGGATTAATGGCTGACAGTTTTCCATGTTAATATTGGCAATCTAAGGCTACAGGAATACATTACTATTGTTCATTTTCACAATCTGTCATAATAAGCCTAAGCAAACTTGCTTTCCTTTCTTCTGTTTAATAGGCTGTAAGGTATTGGCCAGGACTTAAAGCTTGCTCATTTCCATGACTGATGTATTTCTGCTAAATAGGGTACATTTGTCCTGCAGTCAGTGTTGTAGTTGAATGCTTTGGAAGGAAAGTTGACATTTCATAGATCTATCATCTGAATTGCCGGGTTGGATGAATATGTCAGAAACCACAGACATGATAAGGAGAAATCAAATGTGCTTACTGAATGAAATGTAGCTGGTGGGGTTTCATGCCAGGAAATGAAATCAAAGAATTCTTTTAAAGTTCTTATTTTAAGCAGTGAAATACTACCGATACCAAAAGTATTTGACCAAGTGGTTTACTGTACAGAATGTATAGAAAAGTGTAGTAGATTTTAGCAAGATTATGGTCATGTTTTCCTAGCAATTTTTAACATTGGGTAAAATATTTAATTACTGCTTGCAAAGGAGTTCTGTGAATGCCTCCAGAAGTGCTTGGGGACAATTTTTTTTACCAAAACCACAACATTTACACGCCACTATCTTCTTTTAAAGTATTTGAGGACATAACCAGGAGGATAGATGATGGCAGAGCAGTGGATGTGGTTTATCTTGATTTGAGTAAAGCATTTGACACTGTCTCCCACAGCATCCTTGAAACTAAATCGAGCAAGTGTGGTCTGGCTGATTGGGTAGTCAGGTGGATTGTGAACTGGTTGAAGGACAGAAGTCAGAGAGTTGTGGTCAGTGGGATGGAGTCTAGTTGGAGGCCTGTGTCTAGTGGAGTCCCTCAGGGGTTGGTACTGGGACCAGTACTTTTCAATCTATTCATTACTGACCTGGCTGAGGGAACAGAGTGTGCTCTCAGCAAGTTTGCTGCTGACACTAAACTGGGAGGAGTGGCTGACACACTGCAGTGTTGTGCTGCTATTCAGCTAGACTTAGACAGGCTGGAGAGTTGGGCAGGGAGGAATTTAATGAGATTCAATAAGGCCAAGTGTTGAGTCTTGCACCTGGGAAAGACCAACCCCATGGATGAGTATGGGTTGAGGGCTGAGCTGTTGGAGAGCAGTGAAGGGGAAAGGGATCTTGGGGTCCTGGTGGATGGAAGGATGAGCATGAGCCAGCAGTGTGCTCTTGTGGCCAGGAGGCCAATGGGATTCTGGGGTGGATTAGAAGGGATGTGGCTAGTAGGTCAAGAGAGGTTCTTCTCCCCCTTTACTCTACCCTGGTGAGGCTGCATCTGGAATATTGTGTCCAGTTCTGGGCCCCTCAGTTGAAGAAGGATAGGGAACTGCTGGAAAGAGTCCAGCACAGAGCCACCAAGATGATGAAGGGACTGGAACATCTTCCTGATGAGGAAAGGCTGAGGGAGCTGGGTCTCTTGAGCTTGGAGAAGAGGAGACTAAGGGGTGACCTCATCTATGCTTATAAATATGTGAAGGGTGTGTGTCAGGAGGATGGGGTCAGGCTCTTCTCAGTGAAGCCCAGTGACAGGACCAGAGGCAATGGCTGTAAGCTGAAGCATAGGAGGCTCTGTGTGAATACACGAAGAAATGTTTTCTCAGTGAGGGTGCCAGAGCCCTGGCACAGACTGCCCAGAGAGTTTGGGGAGTCTCCTTCTATGGAGGTATCCAAAACCTGTCTGGATGCGCTTCTGTGTGACCTGGTCTAGGGAATCCTGCTGTGGCAGGGGGGTTAGACTAGATGATCTTTCCAGGTCCCTTCCAGCTCCTACCATTCTGTGATTCTGTGGTTCTGTGATTTGAAATCACTGCTGAGGATAAAGACATTTGATTGCCCAGGATTAGTGCCCTGATGACTGAATTATAGTTCATATAGCATGATTAATTTTTTTCAAGATAATGGATAATTGAGTTACACCTCTTTTTACTTGTGAAAAAGGTTCCAAATGTAATCTAAGCTCTTCCCTAGAACAAATGATTTCTTCCAAGGGTTATTCTAGACCTGGAAACTTTAAAGATCAGTCAGTGTACAACTTTAGTATATAGAATAATGCAACATAACTTGGCTTTCATATTATGAAACAACAAAGCCAAATTCTGTTTGAAATCCTCAGACCTTATATATATCTGTATGTATATTTATATGTATATGTATATGACTGTTAAAGTCTGTTAAGTTCTACTAAAATATGAATAATTTTAAAGCTTTTGTGAAGGAGGAGTTTAGTCCTAAAAATTACATCTTATTTGTTTAAATTGGAAAATATTTGGATGAGCAAAAATTTAAATCTCTATGCTGTCTGATCCTTAACTTTGACTATTGACTCAATGAATGAAAAAATACAGTTGTTTCTCTTCATTCTCCTATTTTTCACTAATTCCTTGCTCAATATTGATCAAGTAATTTTAATTTAACAGATTTTAGTGATGTAAAATGAAGTAAGTAAAAAAACAACAAACACCTGATCATCTTCTACAGCTTCTGTATTAATATTTGCATTTTATCAACAAGTACTTTTATGTATGATATTTCTTCACTTTCTTTCACTGGCCTATAGTGACAATAATGATGATGCAGTTGTCCCCTCTTTATTTCAAAGATATACTGTGTTCTTTTCTTCCTTGAAATATCATTTAAGTGCTATTAGCATCCTACCATCTGTTTATGAGGTATAGAAAAGATTTCACTGAAAAAGTGCCCAAGCCCATTAAAAAATCCATATGATCAAGATATAAGGACCAGAGAATTAAAATGATTTTTCAATGTGGAGCAGATCAGTATGTGAGGATTTCATCATATATACCTCAAAATACAACGTGCAAACATAGTGCTCTAATGTGCCATCAGCATAGTGCATAATACAGATTTATACAACTTTTCATGTCATCTGAAGTTTCAGAAATTCTTCAAATAGAGACTTCTACTTAGAGATTAAAATTCTTTTTTTTTTTTTTATGATGAAACTATGCATAATTCGCTTTAAAAGAAAACATGAGATATTTCCAATGTTTTTTTTAAATCTAAAATACACTCTTTGTTGGAAGAGTGAAACAACACTACCATATTAGTTAAACACTGGAAAGAATTGCTGCATATATTCCCATTTCTTGTTGTCTTTCACACAAAACTTCACTTATTAGAGCTGTAAAAAATGCATACACACTCTAGTCACATTTAATTAGTCACCCTGCAGTATTTGCAGGTAATTTAAATGCTTATTCTTCATCTCTGTCCCTCACAGAAGAAAAAATCCACAACATTCTTTCACTTTAAATGAATACATTGAAAGAGTTTGATTTCACTCCTTTAGCAAGATAAAGATAAATCCAATATAATTTGGCATGTAATTAAGTACTTCTCTAATTCACTATCTCAGCTGCTGAAAAAATAGACCTTCAACGTGAACTTGAAAACTACACATCCATCAGTTCCCTGGACAAGTTTTGTTTTGCAGCACAAATCTAATTTAAACCCAATTTGTATCCAGATGTAACCAAAGAGAAATCTAATTTCTCCTGCCTCATTTCTATTGGAAACTTTCTCAGCCCACTCTGGGGACTGGAAATTAAGGTTGATTGGTTTGTTTGTAAGTTTGCTTGTTTATTCATTTTTAAAGGAGTTTCTTCATAAGTCTACTTCAGATCTGCTTGCTTTTATCTGTTCTGTTCTGTACTTCATCCAGTAAACTAATATTAAACAAAGAATTTTAAAAAAACCCCTATTTGTTATTTTTTTCTATCTCTTTACCCCAAATAATTTCTATTCTATTACCAGAATAACTCATATGAATTCCTGTGCCTCGTAGATCCATCAACATGTGCTGACAGTTTTCAATCTATTCTACTCAAATCTTCATCTAGTCTGCAATATGCTTTTGGATCAAGGGTGGGAGATAAAAAGCAAAGTAACACATGCCAGAAACAGTTTGCTGCAACATTATTAGTAAGACTTAAGTCCATACAATGCCATGTGCTTACATAGGCACTTTCACAGCACTTAAGCAGGATGTCAGGCTGTCCTCTAGTAAATGAACACAGCTTTGCTCTCTCACTCCTACTCTCATTCTACTACCTGCCTCAAATCTCAGCTGTCCAGCTGCCATAATGGCAAGGGTTAGGCTTGGGCCAAACACTAACCCAGTGAGAGATGCTCTCTATCACCCTCTCATCCCACCCCCCCACACACCTCCCATGGGAAGGAAAAACAAATAAAAGAGAGAGAGACTTGTGGATTGGAAAAGAAAACTGAAACTACTTTAACGAAAATAATAACAATTAAATGAAATATATGTGGATATATAGAAAAAAATAAAAAAACAACACTGAACCCAACCCCCCCCTTTTAGGGCTACTATATCACCATCAGCACTGATGTTGTGAGAAAAACTCAGCATCAGACAGGAATCAGATTCAGGGGCTTGGTCCTGGAACTGAATACAGGGACTCATGGATCAGGATCGAAGGCAAAACTGTCAGAGTCCTCCTTGGACATGGGCTATTGAAGAAGAAAAGAGAAAGAAAAGGGAACTGACCCTCAGCTTTATACTGACTATGATGTATACGGAATGGAATCCCTAGCTGGTCAGTTTAGGGTCACCTGAACTCTCCACTCCTCCCTGCAGGTGCAGCCTTTACTCTGCACCCCAACATGGGACACAAGATTCAGCAGTGACCTTGCTCTCCATACCAACCCTTGGTACTCTCTCCAGACATGAGGTCTTATTCCTGCTAGCAGCAGACACTGTCAGTGAGAACAAGCTGTTAACTGCAGAGAGGGAGTGACTGAGAAGAGACTGAGCTGAGAAGTGATATCATTGAAGAGAATTAGTTCTGTTCTAACCCAAACCAGGACATACGACTACAATATGCACTGTCAGTTTTGTAACATTTGGTTTATTTTTGACCTAAACCTTTAGTAAGAGAATATTTTCTAATAGTAGAGAAAAAACAAACAACCAAAAAATCAGTTTCCCAGATCTATACCTCTTGACCTCTGTGCAGAAGGTGGGTGTTTGAAACTATGGAAAAACCTAGGTGTGAAGGAAGATGGAACACATGAATTCTTCAGCCTGGGAAAGATGGAGGAGAATATAATACAGAGTCAGAAAATGAGAAAATTTCTTGAGGTAGTGAGCAAGAACTATAACAATGCTGAGTGTATTTATGTTCAAATCCCCCCAAAAATATAGAGAACTCTTCACATGTTTAGCTAAACTGTGACACTGATCACTATAATCAACAATATATGCTTAAATGTACCTACTTTCAGAAAGGAGTTAACATAAAGATGTTTTCTTTACCTCACAAAACCACTGAAATGCAAATCACTGCATACTTCCTGGGACTTAATCTCTTCATTGAACATTTAATACTGGTCATAACTAAAGACTAGGCCATTGGGCCTTTGGTCAAATTTATAGTTGCCTTAATTTGGAAAACTACTCTGTTACTCCTCTGGTTTCTCCCTAAGGTTTTTTAATTAGAGAAAATTCAATTCCAGATGTTACTGAGCAGGAAAAACTTAAAAAATCTAATTAATCATTTGAAAATATAATTTTTGATGTGCTTCTATGTCAAAAATGAGTTTTTAATTTCTACAGGTATCTAATTCTTCTAATGCAAATATCCAAAATCTTTAAAGAGAGATAATCAATGCCAAAGCAAGTGCTAAGAAAAGAATGTAATTTGGCAAATATGTTGAGTATGTCCTTTTTTTCATAAAATAAAAATACATCCTTTCCTATTCTGAGCCTCACCTCTTCTGGCTCAGCTATGTTTCCAATATGCCTCCGGAACCAAGCTTTTCTGCTCAGGAAGAATATTCGTGAATAGTAGCAGCAGATTTCACACAAAAGGTTACTAATGGTCAGGAGGTCAAGAGAGGTTCTTCTCCCCTTTACTCTACCCTGGTGAGGCCACATCTGGAATCTTGTGTCCAGTTCTGGGCCCCTCAGTTGAAGAAGGATAGGAAACTGCTGGAAAGAGTCCAGCACAGAGCCACCAAGATGATGAAGGGGCTGGAACATCTTCCTTATGAGGAAAGGTTAAGGGAGCTGGGTCTCTTCAGCTTGGAGAAGAGGAGGCTAAGGGGTGACCTCATCTATGCTTTTAAATATGTGAAGGGTGTGTGTCAGGAGGATGGGGTCAGGCTGCTCTCGGTGAGGCCCTGTGACAGGACAAGGGGCAATGGCTGTAAGCTGAAGCATAGGACATTCCATGTGAATACATGAAGAAATGTTTTCACAGTGAGGGTGCCAGAGCCCTGGCACAGACTGCCCAGAGAGGTTGGGGAGTCTCCTTCTATGGAGGTGTTCAAAACCCGTCTGGACGCACTTCTGTGTGACCTGGTGTAGGGCATCCTGCTGTGGAAGGGGGGTTGGACTAGATGACCTTTTGAGGTTCCTTCCAACTCCTAATATTCTGTGATTCTGTGAATGATAGGATTTGCCACACCTGTTTTAGGCTTAAAAGATTGCTTGCAGTGAAAGCATAGGATTGTTCGTTTGATAGAGTTAATGAGACCCCAACCCGCTAAGAGGTCTGAAGCAAGGGGAGAGACTGAGTGGCAAGATAAAAATGAAGGCAATTCTGAAGGGAAAGGGAAAGGAAAAAAAAACAACAAAAAAAAGGCTTTATGTTACTTTAAATAATGATCCTCTCAATGAGGCTGAGTCAGCAGTATAGGTCACATTATGGTAAGAATATATTCATTAGATAGCATTGGCTCACAAGAGCAACAGCCAAGCTCAATCATCCTGTCTCCTAATTTAACTGATTTAATTGTATTTAAAAGATTTTTAAAAAGAAGAAAAGGAAAAAGGGAAGGGAAGTGAAGTGAAGTGAAGGGAAGGAAAGGAAAGGAAAGGAAAGGAAAGGAAAGGAAAGGAAAGGAAAGGAAAGGAAAGGAAAGGAAAGGAAAGGAAAGGAAAGGAAAAGAAATTTGTTCATATTATATTGCTTGGATTAACACAAACTCTGGAGGCACATGTTCCTTGCTTTCTGGATAGATCATATGCACAAATACATGATTTTAATGTCTTGACATGCCCCCACTCCCTATTCCCCAAATTTATGGTGATTGTGTAAAGACATTTCATTTGTTTTAAACATCATGCTTACCTCTGTTCTATCTAAATTAAGGATCCCAAGGGATAGCCTGTCTTATATTTTGTGGAGTTTTTTTGATGAAGGAGTGTCTCACAAATATTTTTCTACTAGTGCATTTGGATTTCTAAAGTAGTAAGAACAACTATTGCTACAGAAATGCCTCTACATATGAATACCAGCACCTCTTCTTTCATTTCTTCACTTGGATTACCAAAAAAAAAGACAAAAAATTAACCTGAAAGAAAATCTCATGTTGGCCATTGCTTGTTACCTAGTTGTTCTGTGGAAGGGGAAAATGAAAATGAAACATCCATAAAAAACTTACTAAGTGGAATCACCAAAAGACTCAGCTGTCTACTTACTGAGTGAAACCAAGATAGGTAACTTCCCTAGCAAAATCTAAGGATTTCTGAAACTAGATAAATGCTCTGTATTGCCTGAAAAAAACAGCTGATGTCTTAGCCTAATTGAGATTGCTTAGCTTTTCCCCACTTGACTACTCAAAATAATTCTTTTAATAATTTTTTTACTTATTTAAATAATTATTCCTGATGTTAGCCTTGTAATTTCTGTTGATTACTTGCTATATTTGTTTGACAATTTGATAATTTCACATATTGATTTACTGACTGACTTTTAATTATGACCTTGATTGAATCATTGTATCATTCTGCCTTTAATTAGCTTTGTGAAGTTGTCATAAATTAGTTCAGTAAAATGTTTGCTTTTAAATAGTTGCTTGCTCATCTTTTAGAAAATAAAATCCATTAAAAATACAAACATTGCATTCACTCAATTGGATGACACCTCGTGTCATGAACTCTAAGGAGAAAGTTAATTAAGAAATTAACAAACCCATTTTCTGTGCTTGTAAATTGGTACTTAGGAAACTCAGTTTCATTATCTTTGTGGCTTCTTGTGTGTTGCAAGCAGACTAATAATTTCCAGAAAATCTGGGAAATTGCAATAATTTCAGCCCTTCTGTGACTGAAATGATATTAAACTCTTATGGCATGGACTAAGCGAAAGCAGCTTTTCCCAAGTGAAGGAAAAAAAAATCCAAGAAAGGTTTTATAACTCACTTTCTGTGAAGGTAGAGGTAAGAAGGTTATCAACCCATCTGTTACAGAAAAGCTAAATAATACAAATTGTTCTTTCCGAGTTCTTTTCCAAGCTTCTCTGCAAAAGCTGCTGCAGTGCAACTGTTATTCCTTCTCTGACAGCTATCAGATGCAGATCTTTTATCTGGAAACATTCAGACATTTTGTTGTAAAATGCTAATCAAAAGTGCAAAGTTCACAGAATGTGGCAACAGTAAAGACATATTTCAAGATGAAATGTGTTTTTAAAAAAGCATTTGAGCAAAGGAAAATGTTTGTTTTCAGTCTCTTTGGAAAAAGATTTATCTCTCAGTTTAAGTAGTATATATTTTTTGAGTTAAAATATGAATAAAAGATACAACTTGACTTTAAGATATATTGATCTCTGCTTTTATGCACAGCTAATGAGGCTCTTGGGATATTTGTTGATTAAAACTGCATGGTTTTTTCAGTTATCCAGTTATTTGTGTCTAATAGTGAATAAATGTAATTTAAGCAAAAAGTGATCACCTATTGGAAACTAATCACAAGTGGGAAAACTTCCATTTCAGTACTCTTTAAGAGAAGTGGAAAGATAAATTCTAAGTTCCTCTATATTTTTGTTTCCTGTGATATCATCTTTGGAATGATTTTCCCTGCAGATCTGTACTATAAAAAAAAAATGAAAAAGTTTTACCTTAACTCTTTGGACCTATTAATTATTTCACAGTAAAGTCAAGTCTTACTAAGGTTGATCCTAGATAAGTTCACAGCAATCAGAAGAAAAAAAAAAATCAGAAACAGAAGTTTACAACCTGGCACAACTAGAAAGCTGTTTGTGAAAGAAAAAAAAAAATCACAATTCCAGTGAAGAGTGGTAAAAATGAATGAAATTCCTGCTTGGAATGACTTTTGTATTGTAGATGAGATGAATAAATGAAGATATACTTTGTTCAAATTCAGCTACTTCATTTTAAGAAATATCTTTCTCTACATTTCTTCAACGTGTAAATATTTTCCACTTTGTTAGAAATGGCTAGACTATTATTTTTCACATTACTGTCATGAAACCCAACAGCTCAGGTCTTTGGTGGTTTAGCAGTGCTTTTGCTTAATAGCTAGTGATTTCACAATGGGCTTTTCTGTCATCACCCAAGCTTCTCAGAAATTACTTTTTGACACAGATCACTCTGCAAGACATATAATATTAGTAATTTAACCTTCAAACAATCTGCAGTGTTTGAGTATTTTATTAGCAGTCTCATTTTCTGGAAGGAGTATGTCTTGCTAAAACCCAAATTTAACTTTTCTCTTCAAAAAGAGAAGCATTTCCACCAACAGTACCTTGACATATATATATTCCAAAGTTTCAGAATGGCTCTCTCAACTTGCTCTGCCTGTTTACTTCTAGGTAACAACTTCTTTCAGTGTAAAAGTATCACTTTTGATTATGGTTCTCACTTTTTTTCATTCCCATTACCTCTGTGTATTGATCATTATACCTATGAAGGAATTGCTATAAATGTTTAGAGACTATTGTATCTGAAATATTTCAACATCAATCTAATATAAAATCATTGATTCATAGATTCACAGAAAGGTTAGAGGGACCTTCAGAGGTCATCTAGTCCAGCCTCTCTGCTTCAAGCAGGGATACTTATAACTAGATAAGGCTGCTCAGAGTCCCAAAGAACCTGACATGGAACGGTTCCAGGGATGGAACATCTACCACCTCTCTGGACAATCTGTTCCAGTGCTTCACTGTGAGAGATTCACTTCCTCACTGTGAGAGATTTCCTCCTTATATCCAGTCTAAATCTCCCACCTTTAGTTGAAAGCCATTACCCTTTGTCCTGTAGCAACAGGACTTGATAAAAAGTCTGTCTCCGTCTTTGTTACAGGCCCCTTTAAGTACTTGTCCTGGTTTGAGTTAGAACAGAAGTAATTCTGTTCAGGGATTTTACTTTTTAGCTAAAACTCCTGTAAGTAACTGCACTTTCTGAAACTACCAGTGTGTTTTCATAGACATTGCCTGCTTCTAGCAGTGATAAGACCTAATGTTTGGGTTTACTACTGGGGTTTGTTATGCAAACCTAGGTCACTGCTACATCTTGTGTCTCATGTTGGAGGGTGCAGAGTAAAGTCTGCACCTGCAGGGAGAGGCAGACAGGACAAGTGACGCTAACCTGACCAGCTAAGGATTCCATTCCATATATATCATATTTGATATAAAACTGACAGTCAGTTCCTTCTCCCTCTCCTCCTGCCACTTCTCCAATGGCCAGTATCTGAGGAAAACTCTGTCTGTTCTGCTCTTGATCCTGATCCGTAAGTTCCTGCATTTAGTGGCAGGATCCAGCCCTTGATCCTGGCTCCCATCTCCTGCTGAGATCTTACGCTGCAATATCAGTTGTGAGGGTGATGGAGTTACTATCTAGGGGGGTTTGGGTTCAGTATTGGTTTTGTAAATGATTGCATATATTTCATTTTATCATTATTATCATCTGCAGACTTGCTGAGGGTTCACTCAACCCCACAGTCAATGTCACTGAATATTTTCAATAGCTTTTCAAGGCACCTTTAAAACTGCTTTCAACGTTTTCACGTACCTATACCACAGTCCTGTCATGAATCTAGAGAAAAGAAAATCATATCATACTTGATAGGAACATTAAAAATAGAACATTTCAAGCACAATATAGGCATCCAAACTGAATAAGTCTAGAAGGAATTCTAGAAGAAACAGTTTGATGGAAAAAATAAATCAAATTACAGTGGCAATTAAAAAAGACGTACTCTCTCTTGCAATACAACCTTAGCTTTTGGCAGTGAAAGGGTGTCAAGGATTTTGGGCTGCCTCTTGTTATGCATTAGATTGGAATTTCCTAAAACTGTCTTGAAATTTGCCACTCCTAATCTCTGTCTCCTCAAAAATGTCTTGGATTTCTAAAATCAAGAGTTCCTAGCATTAATAATTGGTAGGATTTTTTGAGGCCTACTGCCCTATTGTGTCAGCCACTACCCAAACTCATGCAGACATCCCCAACACTAGCTGCTTATAAATAAACCATGAGGGCAAATATTTTTCTTTTCACTTATCCTTTATGAACAGTGTTGACAATTTAGGGGATTAAGTAGACATTTATGGTATTTGAGAATATAATTGTGATATTTAACATTCACCAGAAAGCAGCTGCCATTATTCCTGAGGGAGAGTCAATCATGGGTATGATTACAGAGAAGCTGTGAGAATTGACTTAATTGAAAAAAACACAGAAGAGCTTCTAGGTAAGAGCAGGGGAAATGTGTGATAAATTTGTTTTATTGAGACTTCACAAAGAAAGAAACTGGGAAAGTTAATATACACTAAGTTATGTCTTTCCAGTGTTAAATTTGCAAGAGAAAAGATTATGCCCCTACACTTTCCAAAGAAATGTCAACAAAGCTTATTTAGACTTGATAGCTACTTAAAAATATAAGAAACAAAATAAAAATTCAACTGCATTCAAAACTACCCAAGACATTGAACCAGTTAAAGGTATCAAAAGTTCCTCTTCCAAACATCCAACACAGTAAGAATCCCCTTTACCTGGACTTTGAAGAATATTCTAAACTTCCTGATTTGTGTGAGAATAAAACAAAACAAAACTAAACTAAACTAAACAAATGTTCTTCAAGTTCAGTCTTTATTTGACATGAAAATACTAAACCACCCTTGTTGGCCCCAAGAGCACGCTCCTGGCTCATGGCTAACTTGTCCACATGGACTCCCAGGTCCTTCTCAGCAGAGCTGCTTTCTATCAGGTCAACCTCTAACCTCTACTGGTCCATGAAGTTATTCCTCCCCAGCTGCAGGACTCTACATTTGCCCTTGTTGAACTTCATTAACTTCCACTTTGTCCAACCCTTTAACATATCCAGGTCTCAATGAATGCCAGCACAGATTGACAGCGTATCAGGTACTTCTCCCAGTTTTGTGTCATCATCATTTGTTTCATTTATGGTCAGAACCTAATAAACTGGGAGAAAGGAGAAACATGGGCAGTGTCTGACAGAAATTCCTGTGTTACTCTCAGCAAGCCAAGTGCACCTACGCATGGGAGTCTGAATTATGGGTTGGACAATATAGCCAAACGGAAGTCTAATAAATGAAGATCCTTGAGTCTACTTTCCTACTCATTTCAACCTGAAGCAGAAGACAGTTTCTGGTTAAATGAGCATCTGCAGGTTCCATATACTGCAATGTGATTCTAGACAAATGCACATCTTAATTGAAACATCTTAATCTGTTATTGACTCTCAGCTCTAACTCTTATTCAGGTCTCCAAATGTAGAGGTCTACAGTTATTTGAGATGTCACGTAATATCTGAGACATATATGAGACTGACAAATTTATCCTTAGAAGGCTTGTGTCCTTCTCCTTTAGCATCTGAAGGACAAGTGGTGTACACTGAAGAATTTTATTTGCTTTATATGCCCAATTCTAAGCATATTTTTTATGGCAATTTATTGTGAACTTTTATCAGGGTGCTCTTTGGCCCTTCTTTATTGAAGAGAATTATTGGATAAAGTTTTCTGATGTGAAACTAAGTAACACAACAAAGAATCTAGCCTTTGGTGTAGCCCCAGTGAAATCTTTCTCATTACCCTGCAAGGTCACATAAATATTTGGATTCAGAAGAATTAAAATACTTAACAAAACTGTGATTTTCTCCTATGGGAGACAGAAAACTATGTTCAGAAGTTATGCAAGGAGTCATTTATATTTTTATCCTTAATAGACAGAAAATAAAATTAAATGAAGACCATTTATGTTCCTTCAAGTTTTCTGTTCATATCCTAACTGTTAATTTGAAGTAAAAGGTGTCACAGGAAGTGTACAGTTAACACTTTTCTGCCTAAGTCTACAGTTTCGTCAAATTCTAGTCTTTCCTACATCCACTGGAGTGCAAATTTTATGCATATATTCAACTGGAGATTCAGTCTATATATGTCATCTAAAGAACTTGATTCATACAATGAAGTAATGAACTTTAGCTAAGAACCTTTACTTGGAAAGTTAGAGCAGTGGAGAATCATGTCAAAGTTACCATTTGGTATCAGCTCCAGCCACTGAGAAAACAGCATGCACTACATGCTAGTGTACTTGTTAAAGAATGGGGGTCTAGAGGAACAGGATCCTTTCAATCTCACTTTTTAAAGTTAGAGTAAATAAAGAAGAGAGATAGAATGTCTCTACTGGCCCCTGCTTGGTTTCTAGACCAATGAACAATTAATGTTTATGTGTGCATGAATAGCTTTAACAAAGCAGGGGAACAGTAATTTAGAATAATTTGTAGTGAAAGAAACACAAAGCTTCCAGCAGGGAATCATTCTGAATCCTTACTCCTTACATCCTATACAAGATGTATTGGCAAGATAAGGTTTGTAATAGGATGCAATAAACACTAATTATCAGAGAAGATACAAGATTCATAGAATCCTTATGGTTGGAAAAGACTTCTGAGAGCATTGAGTTCAACCATCCACCCAACACTACCACGCTCACCACTACGCCATGTCTCCAAGTACCATATTTACAACCTAAGGTCTGATGATGATGTCTGAGCAGCCAAGGTTAGAATGATGACATTTCTGGGGGTGATGTTTCCCTTGTATAAAAATAGGAAATCAGCATCAGTTTTACCCTGACCTCTTCCTTCTCCATGACACTTACTCTTTTATGTTAAAAGATAGTATTTAGTATTGTTGGTCTCTTTTCCAGTGCCACCTCCCAAGAGCACAGGAGCAAGCAGTTCCGAAATGTCAGAAGTCAAGCAGATGAGTCAGAAGGCAGGTTGGGTGAGCAGGGACCTTCTTCTGAACTAAGGGAAAGGAAAAAGCATATGGCCAGTGGAAGCAAGGTCAGGCAACATGGGAGGATTACAGAGATGCTGTTCACCACTGTAGGGAGAAAATTTGGGTCGTCAAAGCCAAATTAGAGTTGAAAGTGGTCAGTGCTGTGAGGGACGAGAAAAAGGGCTTTTTAAAATATGTTAATAGCAAGAGGCAGACCAGAAATTACATTGGCCTGTTACTTGGTGAGGATGTCACCTCACAAACACCCACATAGACAAGGCAGAGACATTTAATGCTGGATTTTCCTTGGTCTTCAACACTAATGATGAGCTCTGGGGCCCCAGAGTTCTGAGGCAGAGACCCATGGCTGAAAGAATGATAAACTCCAGCCAACCTGAACTTGTGCAGGACTCGCTGCTCTAGCTAGATCCCTGTAAGTCTATGAGGCTTGGTGGGATTCATCCAAGGGTACTTTGAGAGCTGGCTGATGTCATCTCGAGATGTCTCTCAATGATTTTGCAGCTCCCTTGGGAATCTGGAGAGGACTCAATCAACTTTTAAAATTTGCTAATGCATTTCACAGGTAGCTGCATTTGTTAATTTAAAATATTATTTAAGACACTGGAGGATGCAATATATTTGGAAAAAATGAGGTATGTATTTCCAGTTGTTTTGTTGCAGCTTTAGCTTTCTAGATCAGCATATAGTAGAGAAAGGAGATGTTGTCAGCTCAAAGCTTAGATCTTACAAAGTGCAAGCACTCACTTTTCTTTCAGTAAGACCCTAAATGTGACACAGAAGAAAGATTGTTTCTGATACAAACTGAATCTATGGCATTCATGACACTCTATATGCTCCAAAGAATGCACATACTGTTTTAACAAGTCAGAATAGAGCAGTATTCTAATGTTCTTTCAACTTTAAATTGAATCTTCGCATTAAAAGACTAAAAAACCCAATATTCAATATTGAAATCCGTGTTCTGTACAGAAAGATGATGTTTTAAATATTTTACTGGACAGAAAATGGTTGCTTTATGATTTTTACTAAGAATGAAAAATAATATTCAATCACTATGTGTGCTCCAAATCTGTCCAATCAGTTGCATAAACTAACAGGAGTTAGAAGTGTGATATGCTGCTGTGCACAATTTTCATCAATTCTGAAGCAATTTTTCATTCAGTGGAGTTATCTATTACCATGTCTTTAGTGTTGAAGAATATAGTGTTCCTCTACTGGCTACTGGAAAATGTCACTTTTTGTATCTACATAGTTTTGTCAATTTGTAAATGTTCTTGTTCTAGCAGGTGCATGCCTAGCATGAGTGTACAGGAACAGGTTGTACCAATTAGCCAAAAGGCAAGCCGGCGGGGAAGACGACCACCTTGGTTGAATAGGGAGATACTGGAGGAAATCAGAGATAAAAAGAGAGCTTACCGACTGTGGAAGGTAGGGCTGACTACTCAGGAAGAGTATAGGATTATAGTTAGATCATGCACAAGGAAAATCAGAGAAACAAAAGTGCAATTTGAAATTAATTTGGCTACTTCTGTTAAGGATAACAATAAGCGCTTCTACAAATACATTAACAACAAACGGAGGGGCAAGGAAAACCTCCATTCTTTGTTGGACTTGGGAGGGAACATAGTTACCAGGGTTGAGGAGAAGGCTGAGGTACTCAACACCTACTTTGCCTCAGTCTTCACCAGTAGGACAGGTGGCCTTCACGATAACTGGCCTCTGGAGCTCACAGATAGAGACAGGAAACCATATGGCCCCCCTGTGTTACAGGAGGAAACAGTCTATGAATTACTGAGCCTCCTGGATCCACACAAATCTATGGGACCTGATGGATTCTATCCTAGGGTGATGAGGGAGATGGCAGAAGAACTTGCCAAGCCACTCTCCATCATCTACCAACAGTCCTGGCTCTCTGGGGAGGTCCCA
>VWZX01010259.1:26909-55060 GCA_013399015.1 Galbula dea
AGGTTTTTAAGAGGATGGATGTGTTTCTTCAGGGGATGATTTAGGGATAAGAGTAGTGTGGGCTATCGGTTGGACTAGATGATCTTGAGGGTCCTTTCCAACTGTAATGATTCTGTGATTCTGATTCTGTGAAATATAACTCATTAGATTTAGCCAGACAACATGCTGATATCAATGAGTATTTTTTCTGGTTGGCAATGTAGCCAGCAGCTTCTAGAAAATAGACCTGTTTGTTGTTCATTTTTGGCTTTGTTGGGATTTTGTGTTTGGTTTGTTTTTTGTTTGATTGCTGTTGGTGGTTGTTTTTTAACTGGAGGGGCTGTAACTTCCAGAGTGACATATCAAAGTGCAATGCCAATTTTATTAATATTTTTGCATTGATACTGTTTATTGTTACCACTGCACTCCTGCATGCACAGATATAGCTTGTTGTTGCAAACAGCACTGCTCTGAGAAGTGGGTTTAATTGCTGTTTAAATTTACTCTCCCATTTCCCAGTGGCACACAAGAACTCACTGTGCCTTAGGAGAAATAACCCTTCTTATGGAGTTCTTTAATGCAAAGAAGGGAGATGTTATATCTATTCCAGGCTTCTCATTTTCAGCAGCAAATACAATATAATCACCAACGTTTTTAATTTAAATGTCTTTTGTTAGCCAGAGTGTTCAGCTTCCAGGCTGCTGTCTGCCGCTCCCCGAATAATATTCTGCCTTTGTCTTATTAACATGGATTTTGACTACAAGCTGAACTCTCCCTTTTTGCTGAGTCAGTTCATGGTCTCGCTGATCCCTTCTGCTTATCAAATAGAGTTTGTCATTCCTTGAATCATAGAATTATAAAATGGTTTGGGTTGGAAGGGACATTTGAAGAGCACCTGGTTCCAACCCCCCTGCCATGGGCAGGGACACTTCACTAGGCCAGGTTGCTCAAAGCCCCATCAAACCTGACCTTGGACATTTCCAGGGGTGGGACATCCACTCTAGGCAACCTGTGCAATTGTCTCACCATGCTCACAGTAAAGAATTTCTTTCTTGTGTCTGATCTAAATCAACCCCTTTTCAGTTTAAGACCATGGCCTTGTTCTGTCACTATAGGCCTTGGTAAGAAGTATTTCTCCATCTTTCTTATAAGCCCCCTGTATACATTGAAAGGGCACAATAAGGTGTCCCCAGAGTCTTCTCTTCTCCAGGCTATACAACCCCAACTGTCTCAGCCATTCTTCATAGGAGAGCTGTTCCAGCCCTCTGATCATTTTTGTAGCCATGTATCATTTACCATTCTACTTCTTATTATTTAGATTAAAACAAATCTTTTCCTGTGTTTCACTGCACCTTCTTCATAACCTTTTTACCTTCCAGTCTCACCTCTCTAATTTTAGTCTCAATTCTGAAAGAAAGCCAGAACAAAATACCTAACATAGTACCTATTCTTCAGCTCTTTGAAGGTAGAGCTTCAGCCTTCCCTTCATCACAATCCTTTATGGCACTACACAAGCACACACTAAGCAGCCCATTTTGCAAGACAAATGATTGAATATGAAAGGGTCAGAGAGGGTTTTTAAGAGCTTTCAGAGCACATGTGAAGAGAATGATGGCAATTACTCTTTTTAAAAAATGTATCTACAGGCATTTCTATGGTGCTCAGCAGTACAGCATGCACTCCAAAAGCACTGATTAATCTATTCTCATGGCAACCATACAAATGAACCACATGTTAGACTCTCCACTCACAAACGGGCATTTGGGACCAAGAGAAACTCACTGAAATCAGGAAACTGCTACCTTTGGTTGGTCAGTTTGAAATGTGGTGTTGAAATTCAGAATACCAGAACATGCAGCATCCCACTGTAAGTTCTTGGCAGCTGTAAGCAGTCCAGAGCTGAGGATGCTGACAAATGCCAAAACAAGCACTTCCATTCAGAGGGGGACGACACCTCCAGAATGACCACTGGGCTTTTTGTTTTGGGCAGTGTGATTCTGCCTCTGCTCCCAGGGGGAAAGTTACAATGAATCAGAAGTCAGACCCCTGTCTTTCCCCACAAATACTACAGTTGACTTTGTCTCGGGTTGTGTTTGCAGCCTAGAGAGAGCAAACACAAGAGATGAAGCCAGGGTTTGAGCATGTTTTTTCTTGTACTTTCCAGCAGACAGCCTTCTGTATCCATTTTTGTCCTTCCAAATGAAATCATAGGTTTGATTATGGTACAGCGATGGCCCTAGTTCAGGAAAAATTAGCATTTGCCTACGTTTAGATTGCATAATCTACTTGAAATCAAGGGGAATATTCATTTATTTTATGTGTTTAATCAGCTAGCTGAAGCGAATCCTAAAGTAATGAATGTGACCTGTGATTCGCCTGGCATTTGGATGCTGAATATGGAATGCCAAGCACAGATTTGCAGGGCAGACCATGAAGGTTTGTGCTCTCATGCTAGCCTTGTCTCCCCTGCTGTGGTGCTGGCATCACTCAGTCTACTCAGCACATCCCTGCAGTTTCTGGCTCCACAGAGAATCTCTGTGGTGTACTGGGAGTGGAAATGGTTCCAGCAATGTGGCAGGAGAGAGGGACAAGGCAGCCTCGAAGGCAGAAGGGCTGTGGGCACTGAGTCTCTGCCAGCTGCAGGCTAATTCCTCATGGAGCAGGCAGCCTGCAGTGGCTGGGGCTCTGGGGCTCTGGAGGAGGATGAGACAGCAGGGTACAGGACCTGCAGTGGGGCTGTAGTCACCATTGATGTCAAGGCTGCATCCATCCTTCACGTTACAAAATTCACGTCTACAGAACTGAATTTTGGATCAGAGAACTGATTTTCACACTAGAGTAGAGAGTGATTAGCAGCTTGTGTACTGTTTCCTGCAGCGCAGCACAAATCAGCTGTACCCAGAATGCTCAAAAGCATCAAATAACCACCATAAAAAAGTCAAAAACATTCTACTGTTGTTTAGCCTCCCCAGCTGGTCAAAACCTCACAGCCACTCACTCATTTCTCACCCACACTGGTAAGCTGGGAAAGAGAAAACACAACAAGTATTCAAAGGTCCAAGCCAAGGACAGGGAGGTCTCATTCACCACTTATGGTCACAGGCAAAAAGCAGAGCAGACAAGGGGGAAAACCAAAAACTAATCTAAACAAAAATCACAGTTGAATCCAGGTAGGGTAAGAACACATAAATACTGTACAAAACCCCCACACAACTCTTACTTTCCACTCCTCCCCTCTCCTGAGCCCTGATCCTGAGGTAGAACCTCCCTATGCTGCACTGCAAAGGGACAGGGAAATTAGTGGAGCAGGACCCTAATCTAGCCCAGTCCACTATGTTCCCAGTTCATCCTCTTCAGGGGAAAACCTTTTGACTGTCCTTCCCTTCAGCAACATGGCATCACTCCCATAGGGAACAATCCCCAGGGCTCTTCCCCAGAGGCTTGGCACCTCTTTGGGTCAACCTCCCTCTCGATGCTCCAATGTGGGCTTCTCCTGCTCCACAGGCCACATGGTGAGCTCCCTGTTGGTGACTACTCTGTGAGACTCCAAAGGCAGCTGCCACCTGCTGAGGGAAATAGCCACTCCAGGATCTTCTCCTGAACTCCTTCCTTCTGGGAGAGGTAGAGGGGGGCATCATGTTCACCCTCTGTCTTCCCCCACCCATCTTGCAAATTAAAACATGTGGACAGAAGACCCTACACAAGTTGTTTTTCCCCCTTAAACATGCTATCCACAGAGGTGCTGACTGGTTCAGCCCCACCCAGAAGCAGGATTGACACCAAGCTAGAGGAACCTTCCTGAACCTTCTGCCCCGTGCATGGCCAGTACAAACCCACCACATACACTCAGAACTCCTTGCTCTGCATTATTTTGGATTTGACCTGCAGCTCTATTTTATTTTCAGCTTGTTTGTCACTCTTCCAAAACCATCCTTTAGAACTCAGAGAAGGACTCACATATTTGGTGTCAGTCAAACAATGAAAGTAAAATGAAGTAAATAAAATCAGAGTTCTTATCTTATTCTTGGCACATTATGCACTGTGACAAGAGGAAGAAAAGTATTCTCTCAGGAAATTACTAGACTCCAGATTGTCAAATATAGTGATCTAAAGAGGCAGGTGGGCATTTAGTGGGAGCTAGACATGTATTACTTCTGAAATCCCCTTCTTCACATACCTTGAATAAATCTGTCTCTGGCCTTTGAAAATTTCTGCCATGTTTCTTAATCCAATAGCAGGAGGATATGAAAGTCAGGATGCTTAAGCCAGTTTTGTTGCTAGCAAAAGCCTAAGTTCAAGGCTTACAAAAATACTGCCCTTGCTGACAGGTTTTGGCCACTTAATTGAGTATGAAAAGCAGTCTAGCATTTAAATTACTATCAGCAGAACTGGTATATTGTTTCTCTTGAAATCTACTTTTGTTATTGAACATGGAAGGTCTTTGAAACCTGTTTTAAAGCTCAGATGTCAAAACAGGTCAGGTTTTGGAGGATTTTACAAAAGATTGATTTTTTCCAACTTCTAGCTACTTTATAGTTAAAATGATTTCCAGCATTACATACAGTTATGCAATTTTCCCAGAGTACAATCTTATCTTGTATTGTGGGGGGGGGTGGGGGGTGGTAGTGTTTTTTTCCTCTGTGTGTGTGAGGTTTGTTTTGGCTTTGCTGTATTTTTTTTTTTAATCAGTGTAGGATTTTGGAGAATAAATAAGTCCTCAGTACAATCATGACTGAAATAACTATCCTATTGCTTCCCCTCTCTTATCTCCTCACCTCTGTTCCTGGGGTACAGACTATTCTTGTTCAGTTCTAGTTAACTTGTCACTCTATTATCTATATTACTTCCTTTTTCAGTCTCTATCTGCCTGTTATGTAGAAAGAATATCACTAACCTTTCCTAAAGACACATATTTAATAAATGACCTGTCCTTTCATGGCTTATTGGAGCAGGTATTCTCTGTAAAACCATTTATTTTGTTTCTTCAGACTCAATAAGCACTAACAGCACTCCTGGACTAGAACTCCTGGTCACAAACAGAGGTTAACTAACTCCCAGGAGCTTTTTCCTACTGCAGAGCAGAGGGAGACTGAAGACACTGTAAATAGGTGTGCTATGCTCTCTAAGATTTCACAATGGAAAATAATCAGTATCCTTTTATAATGCATCCTGCAGAAAATCCTTTATGAGCTATAGAAGCTAATTACAATATCTCTGTGCTGTGGTAGAGTGAGGGAGGGCAAATACTGAAAAAATTGATTGAAAAGAGACTGCAAAAAAAGCATTTGTTGAAAAAATAACCCAAAAGCCAAACAACCAAAATTGTTTACCAGATGTACATAAAGTGATTATATTAAAAACAAATTACCATGAAACTTTTCTTTGTTTATTCTTAACAGCTTCTTAGACAGCTGTAACTTGGCTTGGCTGGGGAATCATCTAGACTAGAAGTACTCAGGATTGGCCATATGATTTTTTAGATATGGAGTTTTAGTCTAGCATTATACCTCCTTCTCTTAAGTACTTTTAAATACATTTCTAAAAAAGAAATATCTTTCCCAAGGTTAGAGTGAGGGAGAAGGAAAAACCTCAAGATGAAATGGTTTCCTGGATGGGAAAACCAAACCAAAATGTGCATGCATCTTCTTAGTTGCCATTTATTCTTTACTTCCTCCTTCAACAATACAATGTATTAAGCTGGAGGTGATTTTATAGTCAAAAGACAACTTTATCACTTCAGAACTTTAGCTAAGCTAAAATATGAACTTTACAAATTGTTATGCAAACTTTTAAAATGGTCAATAAAAATAATCTCTGGATTGGTTGGACTGCTCCAAGAAGAAATGTAGTTGAGTTGAATTATTGGACATACTCCTAAATAGAAACACTTTTCATGTTTCCTGTCTAGGAGACTCTTGGTAATAGCAGAGTAGACCATGGGAGCTGGGTGATGGTGTACAAAGAAGCCAGATCCAGAAATCCAGACACCTGGCTCCAAAAATACCCTTAAGGTAGCCAAAGGTGTCAATAAGGCAATCAGATAGAGAGCCAGCATGAAACTTAGGAGAGCCTGAAGGGGTAGGAGTGATCCCTTTGTCACATTCTGTAGATTGCTCAACATGTAGGGCATACCTGTAAAAGGGCTTATAACCAACTATTCCCTACTGGCAACTTACCAGACTGGCAAAGCCTCATCCCTGATGCACAAACAAAGTTACAGGTAGAAGAACTGCCTGTTCTTCGCGGGGGGGGGGGGGGGGGGGGGGGGGGGGGGGAGGTGCGGAGCAGGGAGAGGGGATGGTGCCAGCTGCACAGACCTAAAGAGACTTGAGGCATTGACAATATCTCTTTGCTCAGCTTCGGACAGATGTTATTTAGCATGACTGCTAAATTTGATTCCTTTCTGGCTTTTCAAGTGGCCTGTGACTGCTCAAGCCCAAGAGCATGCTGCAGTTTGTTCATGCATATTTGGCCATCAGGGCCAGAAAAGGCAGATGAACTTCAACAAAAGGTTTCAGAAAACACAGCAGAAAAGCTAAGCAAAGAAGACAGCGGTGACAGAATTTGTCTTCCCTAACCAGGCTAAAGTCCAACTGTTGTTCCTGGCAGCATCAACCCAAACTCAATCAAACCCAGGTGCAGAATCAGCCAACTTGGAGGAGAAGTGTGTTTATATCTACACTTTTCTGAGTCTGGGGCTCTACTCAGAGGGGAGAACATGCTGTTGGGAGATAAATTTCCTATAGGCTTTGCCATCTTCTGCCCACTTCGAGTGTAAATTGCCTAATCATGAACAATTCCCCTTCAAAACTCAACACAGATTGAATGCAATTCCCTCACAACACCAATCTGTTCACAGTATTGCATGCAAAGGCCAGAATAACAGTGAAGACCTTCCAGCCTGCTGAAGGAGAGAGGGCTGAAGAAAGCAAATTAAAAATACAACAGTAAAACACCGAAGTCATCACTCTTGCCATCTTTTAGCAAGGGACTTACTAACACGGCACCAGCTAATAGCAGCAACTGGACAAAGCAGAAGACAACAGAAAAACCTTCCTTTTCCATGGGTAATGAAAAATAAAATAAACTAAATGATTGTCAAACACACTTTCCCTTCTAGTAATTAGAAAAGTGATTAAAAGGCAAATGGAGACTGCAGGTAATGATTTATTTGCATCAGTTACTTAGAATGACCAAGTCATTCTCACTACTAAACTGTACAAGGAGATCACATACTGTCATATTTGCCTGGTTTTCCCCTCCTCCCTTTTAATGTTCTCATATGGTATCTGATCCTAATTGAGGTTCTTCATCCTGTTAGAGAGTTGTCTGTTCAAGTAATGCAGTGGCCATGAACTGTGCTGGAGGACTGGACCTGTGAGACAGATAACCAAAACATTGCTGGCAGGAGACAGGACATTTCCCATAGCTTTAGACTAATGCTGTGCTCCCAGTACATGGTGTGTTCAGCAGCACATCAATCCTGTCACTGTTTTTTTTCTGGGAAATATCAAAATACCAATATCAAGTGCAACAGTAATTATAAAGCAGCATTATTGTTGGTGGTTTTGAAGGGATGGCAGATATCAGGACCACCATCTAATTTTGCATTGATGCACCTCCACTGAATGAAACAATATCCTTCTGGATTTATACCAGCAGAGGGAGAGAACAAAATTAGACCTTAAATTTCATACCTGTCTTGAACTGATGGCAAGAAGGCTGGAAATGATCATCATGTTTTATCACTGCCAAATTGCTAAGCCTAAGAGTTGTAATACCCCAAAATGATCAAACTATATATCATAACTCAACTTTGCAAAGTTTTCAGTTACTTGACAGTAAATAAGCATGAGGATTTATTTATTTATATATTTAGAGGACTGATGTATCAAGAAGATTTTGGGAAAAGTCTCTCCCATTGTTTTTAGATTGCAGAGAATGTACTAACTTTGTCTAATTATCACATAAAATGGGCTAAACATATTAGGTGCTAAATAATTTCCACTTTTCTATACTTATGAAAAGTTGACAGACAATGAAAGAAGGGAGAATAGCAAACCCCAAAATTTTGGAAGTACAGTTAATAGAAGAGAAATATGATAGCCCAGTAAGTCAACCTACAGTTCCGTAGAGCAGGTGGTCCTGTGGTTGTTCTGCATCTGGGGAAACACATTGGTTTTGCTGATTTGCACTGGGAGGTCAATTAAACACTTTTTACAAGATTCTGAAACATTTATTTATTGGATTATAAACACTGTAGCAGTTTTTATATCCATAAAATAAAAAAAAAAAGTATGAGTTATCACAATATCAGGTGTACATATGTGTACATGCAGAGTGCACTTCTACATAGACTCATAGAATCATTACGGTTGGAAAGGACCCTCAAGATCATCTAGTCCAACCGATAGCCCTACAGTACTCTTATCCCTGAAGAACCACATCTATCCTCTTCTTAAAAACCTCCAGGGATGGTGACTCCACCACCTCCCTGGGCAGCCTATTCCAATATCTCACCACTCTTTCAGTAAAGAAATTCTTCCTAATATCCAATCTAAACCTACCCTGGCACAGCTTAAGCCCATTCCCTCTAGTCCTGTCACTAGTCACAAGGGAGAAGAGGCCAACACCCGCCTCCCTAGAATGGCCTTTCAAGTAGCTGAAGAGAGCGATAAGGTGTCCCCTCAGCCTCCTCTTCTCCAGGCTAAACAACCCCAGCTCCCTAAGCCTCTCCTCATAAGGCCTGTTCTCCAGACCCCTGATTAGCTTAGTTGCCCTTCTCTGCACCCTCTCCAGTACCTCGATGTCCCTCCTATACTGCAGTGCCCAATACTGCACTCAAGGTGTGGCCTCACTAGTGCCATGTACAGTGGCAAGATCACCTCCCTGCTCCTACTGGTCACACTATTCCTGATGCAAGCCAGGATGCCATTGGCCTTCTTAGCCACCTGGGCACACTGGTAGCTCATGTTCAGCCGGCTGTCAATCAGCACCCCCAGGTCCTTCTCTGCTGGTGAGCTCTCCAGCCACTCCTTCCCGAGCCTGTAGCACTGCTGGGGGTTGTTACGACCAAGATATATAGATAACCTTAAAAAAAAAAAATCTTTCTATCTGTTGACAAAATTATCTTACGGTGAAAATATTATCTCATGGAAAAGTGATTTAACAAAGATAGTCTCAAGGAGCCATATTTAATTTAAACAAAAGAAAAGAAAATGACCTATTGCTTCAGGTGGCAGTTGGGAGAGTTTGCTTCTAATATTACCAAAGCTTTGTATGCAATTTTTTGTCATCATAAGAGGAATAGTTGTTCATACACTGGTAGAGTAGAAGGTACTTGGTTTTTCACAGCACCATCTGCTTTGAGTCTGATTATTTAGCTGATCTGCTGAAGTGTTTTCTGAATGATCATTGTTTTAGCTTGCACTGTCGGATGTCATCCAGAGGTCCAGCATAGGCAGATGGGGCTGTAATACAAAACTGAGCTGCTGCAGTAAAACACATCTTCTCTCACTCTTCCCCCCTTACATTAGGTGCTCCATTACTGTGTGTGCTGGATTGGATTTCAATCACTTCATTTACTGCACAAACATTACAAGGGAGGCAAAAGAAAGACAGTAATGTTGTAAGAACCATGTGATGTTCATTAATTAACACCATCGAAGGGAGAGGAGAGAGAGCCATGATTTTTTTTTCAAGTGCCATACAGTTTAGCAAGAATAAATACATCACTCAAATATTTCAGTAAGATACGATTTCTGTCTAATGAAAAGGTGTGAAAAGAATGTGAAAATGTGTTCTCTTTGGAGGAGGATGAAGCACAACCAGCCACTGGAATCTTAAGGTACAAAGAAAGAAATCCCTGTGTAAAGTACTTGGTTACCTACATACGTAGCTAGAAATCAGACTGTTACCTGAACTGTTGGAAACACCCGTATTTTTGGAACTTTTAATATGAACACAGAATTTCAACACAGGAATCAAATAGATGCTCAACAGGAATTAGTGGCAAGCAATTAAATAGATAAACATCTGCAAATATGAGACACTGATGGGGAAGCACACAAGCCTGGATTCGTCTCACCTCCATAGAGGATTTAGTTTCACTGAAATGTCAAGGACAGGAGCTTAGGCTCAGTTAAGAAATGAAGTACTCTCAGCAATCAAGACAGAAGGTGTTAGTGATGCATATCTTTAACTTCTCTACCCAAGGCAGGTGCCCAGCATCTTCTTGTCCTGGATTTGGCAAGGACAGGGTTAATTTTCAGAAGAAGTTAAGGAGGTCCACAGCCAGGAGAGTGGATTAGAAGCAGGTAGTGGGATATTCCACACAATACTGACATAATGCCCAGTATCAAATGGGAGGAGGGGAGCCGGCCATGGGAAGCAGCAGGTGGCCAGGGGGCTCTGTGTAAGTCTACTTGTGTTGCACAGCTCTCTTTTTATATATTTTTCATTAGTATTATTGTTTTTACTGTTGTTTGTTCTCTCTGTGTGTTGTTAAAAAATCCTTATCACAGTCCATTGAGTTTTACCTTTTTCTCTCAATTCTCCTTCCCATGCCACTGGAGGAGGAAGGGGTGAGGAGTGAGTAAGCAGCTGCACGATGCAGAGTAGCTGGTTGGACCTAAATCATGACACTTCCTTAACAGGCAAGTGAAAGGACAGGTATCCTTAACACCCAGCTCATCTTTCCTCTTTGGAATCTACTTTGGGATGAATGGAAGTAGCTAATTTCTAATCCAGACAATGCAGAGAATTTAGACAAGATCAGATGTGGGGATGTCATTCTATGAGTCTAGGTACAACACAGATCATAGAAGCATAGAATGGCTCAGGTTGGAAGGGACCTTAAAGATCATCTAGTTTCACCCCAACTACCTGGCAGGGACACCATCCACTAGATCAGGTTGCCCAGGGCCCCATCAAGCTTTGTCTTAAAAGCTTCCAGGGATGAGGCCTCCACAACCTCTCTGGGCAACCTGTTCCACTGTCTAACCACCCTCATAGTGAAGAACTTCCTCCTAAAGTCCAATCTAAATCTACCCTCCTCTAGCCTGGATCCATTCCCCTTAGTCCTATCACTACCTGACGTCCATACATGACTTTTGTCCCTCAACAGCTTCCTTGTAGGCTCCCTTAATGCCAATTTCTGACCAAAGGAACTCCATTCTATATGTCCCACTCCATCAGAGTGGGATTCTGATTTTGGGAAAGGGACTAAAAGTCCTTCTAATGTGCTTGTCTCTCTCCATTGATGAATGCTGATACCTAAATTAAGTTATACTCCTATCTTAACACATAGAAGCAACAGGGGATGGGGACAGAGAGATTAATTGAGAACTCAGCATTCAGGAAAATAATTATTTGCAGGCTGTTTCAACATAGGTGTTTAAAGTAAACAAGTAGCTCAGTGGCTTGAAGAGACATCTACTCCAAGCATGGTGGTTTTGCAGTTAGACTATAAAACAAACAGCACTAGAGAGCCTTCTTTCAGTATCCTTACAAGTATTTGTTTGAAATAAAAGGACTTTTTTTATACCAGAGCAGTGGGTTTAAATTTCTTCTGGGTTTAGATGCATTTCATTGACTGCTTTTCCTCAAAAGATATGCTTGGATTTGGACCTTGCAGTGGAATTCACTTGTGCAGCTGTGACAAGCCACTAAATGCAATAACAAAAAAAAAGCAAAGTAGTGCATACCTATGTGAAAGAACAGAAACAGAAGCATCTTGAAGGTATATGGAGCATGTCTATACTACACAGGACTGCAGAGATCTCAGTGCTTTCACACATCATAGTGACATGCAGAGAGCCTACCTTGCCTCTGGATTTGAGATAACTGGATTTGGTGAGTCACTAAGCCATGCACATCTCCACAGGGCTTACCACTCCAGGGTCATCCTGGTCTGCCTGCACTATAATAAGGCTCAATTGGCATTAGCTTGGTGGTATCTGCCTTTTGCAGGTGTACCAATCTTCTTACCACTTCTTACTGCAATGTTAAATAGACTTTGCCCTCAAATCATTGTTATTCCTCCATCTGGCACACATCTCAAAGCTTACTGACTACTTTTTATCCAATTTCAAGATACATGCTCTCATCTGAGACACTGAACGTATTCCAAATGCACTCAAGGATTGCTCCAAATAGAAGGAGAGAGAATCTTCTCTAGGAGAATGGAGGATCCTAGGCAGATGAATTCTGTTCACAGCCTAGAACTGCAAGTTGAGTGCCTGCATAGCTTTTGGGCTTAAATACTTACTTACAAATTAATGCAAGCAATTCCAGGAGTCTCACAAAAATGCACCAAAAGGGAAAAGGCACTAAGCTAAGAATAACAAAGAGTAAGAGAAAAAGTGAAAGAATGACTGTGTAGTGTGGAAGGATGAAGAACAAAGAAACTGCTGTTGTAAGGAAGGGGTAGTGAACAAAAGCAGATACTGAACCTGATTTTCAGAGTGCAAGCCAGGACTTCCCCTTGTTTAAAAGGTACATGACATAAACCAGTGGGAAGCTGAGAAGGAAGCAAGGCTTTAAGAAGAAACATGTTTCACTAGATAGACAATAAGCTGCAGCCATCTCACTACTGTCCAGCTTGCACAGTGTACATTCTTTACCCAGACACACATCCCTGGAACTGGCTGTCAGTGCCTTGGTGCCTTAGTGGTAAGGCTCTGAGGAAAAGAACTTCTCCAAAGGTAGCTTTTGCCCTTCTCTGGGAGGGAAATCCTGTACAAAAATAATATTTGCAAAACATGATAAATGATCAGTAATTTTTGTTCTGTTGTACCCCAGTTTTGAAAGGAAACAGTGAGGTAGACAAGGGACTTTGTAATCAGCAAGAGTTAAAAGAAAGAAATTCCAAAGGTGTGTATTCATGTACTGTGTCATTTATGAAGGTTAAAATGTCTCTCTCATTTTCACTGAACTCCATCTCTAAAAGGGAACTGAAAGCATAAGTCATTTTAATTCAATTTTAAGTTTTATATCATAGTATTATCCCAATAAAATGGATTTTTATCTGTATATATAAGCATTGTCTCAAATTTGATTTTTATGACAGTCTGTTACTGCACCTTATATTTTAGATAGTTATGCAATATATTACAGCCTGTGAAACATGGAGAGAGCACTTCAGCTGAAGGACATGCTCATGATTTATGGAGCTGAAAGTCCACACATCCTAAATTATGTTTTAGAACTGCAGTGTAATTTTTATCATGTAACAAGGAAATTAATTTACAAAGACTACCCTGCAGCTTTGAAAGTCACTGTAAAGATTAAGTTCTGTTTGACAGAAGGAGGGAGACTTAACTTTGAGGATTTTTTTGGAAAATATCAGATTATCAATCACTTCAAGAAATGTTAAGCACATTGTTGGAAATGCTGCTTTTGTTTTTCATGGGTTTCACAAAGTATTTATCAGACATCCAAGTATCTGCCATAGCTTCTTACTCCATGGCAATTATCCCAATGATAAAAACACAGCAGTTTTCTTCTAGATGGTCAGTTTTATACCACTGAGAAAGAAAACAGTGCTGGAGGAGCCTGATTCCAGTAAAAGGGACTCTGAGGGCCAAAGAGATACCAGCCTTTCCCTATTGCCTCAAGGGGTTGATGCTGAAGGGGTCATGGGTGCAGGAAGGGAGAGGTAAGGAGATCAGGAAGGAGTGGTTGCAGATGTAGGGAGAAAGCAAAGAAAAACTTAGAGTTTTACTTTCACTAGGCCAAAAATAACTCCTCAAGGCAAGAAGTGTTTCAAGACTGAGAAACCTAGCTACTAGCCTACCTACCTATAACCTGCCTACTGTAACCTACTTACCTATAACCTACCTATAAACTGCCTACTGTAGCCTACCTACCTATAACCTGCCGACTGTAATCTAGCTAACTATTACCTACCTGTTGTAGGTTTCTGCTCTAAGTTCCCCTTACAATCAGTGGAAAGTTAGTCAATGCAGACAATGGAGTCTAAGCAGCAATTCAGCTGAGTGAAAAAGTGTCTGTGTTAGGGTAACTAAGTCTCTAGCCTTTATTGTCTGCATTGATTAGCGACTTGGTTCAATTGACCACGTACTAATTGAGATATCCCAAGATAACCGGTCTAACACATCCAACATGCTTAATATACAACAAGTACCTGTTTCCATGTTAGATTTACCCTGGAAAAAGACCAAAAATATCTTTGTTTTATGTCAAACTCAGACATGAATACCAGTAGAAAGAAATCTGAACCTCTCTGCTGGACTGGACTACACTGGGGAAAATGACACAGAGGGAATATTTGCTCTGAAGCATCCTAAAAATAATAGGTTAGAGGGAAAAAATGCTTTAGGGATGCAGGTAAAAGGTGACAATATGAGATGACCTAGAATCTCCTAATCCTTACTTAAATTTAGGATAAAAATAGTCTGCAGAGCCAGGAAATAAGTATAAAATTGCAAGAGTCACTCAAAGAGACACTGAAAGTACAGGTTCAAAAGAAGGCCTGAAAGTGTAGCACAAGACATTTCTATGCGACACACACTTTGCAATCATTTCTTTTTAGCTTTACTTGCAATGTTTGTTTGTTTGCATCCTGCAGCTATTTGGGGAATGGAATTGCCCTTGCTCCTTGTTTGTAAAAAGCATATTTATAAGTTTCATTTGTATTCAGAAGAAACAAATGATACATTGTCTTCTCTCTTAAAGATCTTAATTATCAGCCCATCCTATCTCCCATCCTCTATCTGCCACGGAGTCATCGAGCTGAATGTGCTAGCAAATGCCATCCTGCGTCACCCATCAGGCCCATTTGCCTTCCACGATAGGACTGATATATAGAAGCAGCTCTTAAGACTGTGCTGTGGCACTGCATTAATCACTTTCAGATGTCAGGCTGAAAAATCTTCTCTCCTATAAGGTCTATAAACAAAGTAAATGAGTGGTATATTGTGACTGTACTGGTGTGAATCAAATAAATTTACCATTTTTACCTCGTATTTCCCTTATTTCCTCAACTCTTAGGCTCATACTGCAAGCTCTCGATGCCTGGGGACCTTCTGAATTAATTTCAGGATAATGAATCTTTGTAAAGGATCAAATATGTCAGAGGATTTTATCACTGTCCAGCAACAAATTCTTAAATCAACTCTGAGGTCTCAAATAGATAAACCTTCATATGTTTAGCTCCATGGAAAACACAGGCTATTAAAAATTCTATTAAAGAAAGAGAAATACAGAGGAAACAGAGCACCATCAAAATTATTGAAGTCTCACATTCTCCATCATTGTTTATCTGTGAACTTTGCAAGGAAAGTTCACCTCACTTTTATGCCACGTTAAAATGATATTAGTTTGTTTCTTTTGCAGAATTAATGCTAATTGTTAGAGGAGATGTTGTCATTCAGTTTGCAGATTTTGCTAAAGGTGAATGAAGGCAAAATCACACCAAGAAGTCTTAGAGACATACTGGATACACTAGATCATAACGTGTATACACATCAAGAAAGAAATTCTATTATTAAGAAAAGCTAGATACGTAAATAGAAATACAGCCTGACCCCACAGTCACCAGCAAACACAGTCTGCATTGGAAACACCTCATTATTGTGGTCCAGTTTTGGTCACCAAACTGCAATAGATCTGAAAAATAACATTGACAGTGTGGAAGTGAAGGAGAACAACAAGAAAAACTTTCAAGTCTGAAACTGTGCTGGTTAAGCTAAAAGAAATCCCTTTGTAAACAGGAGACAACATGATCTGTATTGTCCTTTATAACACAGAACTAAACTAATGCAAGGAATAGAAGCAGCAGACAGATTGCCCAGGTCTCCTCCTACTTAAATATCTCCTGTCCTGCAGGGAGGAATCTGACAAACTTTGGAGAAAACAAGGAAAATGGATGTTCTGCTGTGATCAACACTACTAGGTAGAGCTGTCTTTGATTTTAGCTGTCATTTAAAGCCTCACAGACAACCCTATCAAGCCCTCTGGAGATCTGGAAAGTGTAATCAATCAAAGAGTTACATTTCTGCTATTAATTTTTTTGCATAGCAGTCCTTGCACTTTGTCAAGATATTTACAGGACATAAGATAACCAATGAGGTTTGGAAATACAATTCAAATCACAGAAGTCCAGACTGTTGATTTATGGAGCAGAAAGGACATAAACTCCAGGCAGAATTAATATTTTTTCTGTCATTTTAACAGCAGAACCAGAAATTTCAATTACTTTAGGACTATCCTGTGGCTTTGAAAGTCACTCCAAAGATGAAATCCTGTTCAACAGAAGGTAGGGAGGGAATTTAATTTGAATTTGGGAGAAAAATCAGATTACTAATCATCTTGGAAAAAAAAAACATGAAAGAGTTGAACAC
This sequence comes from Galbula dea, assembly GCA_013399015.1. Lineage (NCBI taxonomy): Eukaryota > Metazoa > Chordata > Aves > Piciformes > Galbulidae > Galbula > Galbula dea. Next base: position 43,253 of record VWZX01010259.1, read on the forward strand.
ATGGAGACAAAGCATACAAGTCTACAGTAAAAGTTCCTTTTATGTGTCTGTTTCCAGGAAATTAAGTTTTTCTCAGTATTCTTGCCAGAAATTTATGTTTTACCTTCAGTTTCTTCCTTCTTTGAAATGTACATGACATCATTTTCAAAAGACCACTTAGCAAGTACCCACTGAAAGCTCTTCTAGCAGCTTTTGATACAGTAATTTTGAATATTCCCCACAGAACCACATGCAGTCTTAATGAGAGAGGGTGGGAATCTCCTGGTCAGCAAAAGAATAGAACTCAGCTTTAAGAGTGAGTTATTTGTTGAGATTTGTTGTATACAGCTTTGTATAATGGTTTGAGAAAATCAAGGAATGCTCCAAAGATAATTAGAAGACATTCTCTATTTGCTGTTTCTACCTTCAGTACTAGGATAGTACAGGAATACTGCTAAGCATAAATGGGCCAAACATGTAATTTATTAATAAAGTCTAAGGAGGATGCTGCCTCACTTATCTTAGTTAAAAGCCATCCTTAAATGCTTGGTTTGGTTTGGTTTGGTTTGGTTTTCTGGGGCTTAACCTATTGTTTCAAGACAGCATAGTTTCTGTAATTAATCTGTGTGATTAGGAGCATCTGTTCATCTTGTCTGCTCCTATCCTCACACCAGATAAGTTTTAATACATTAGCAGAGATCAATCACATGTAAAAGAAAGTGCACATTTCAAAGAGACTTTGGTCCTGTAACTAGCCAGCTGGGTAGAGGAGAGAGAAACCAGTTGTACTCCCACTAAGGGAAAGGGTGTTGTGTGTGTTTAGCTTAAACACCACACAATACCAGAGTGAAAGTCCCAGTTAAAGGACAGATCTCTGTTGTAATTGTCTTTTATTAGATACCAAAGAGTCCAAATTAAGGTACAGTTTTGTAAGAGTCAAGCCTCTGCTGGCTCCACAGTTTATAGCTTTCACAGATCTTTGGGTTTGGAGTCTCTCATCTGCTCCTTTTCATTTTGTGGTTAATAACCTCTTTTCCTTTCTTTTCTCCTTACCCCATCCACTTGGGATACATTATGAATGGTGATGTCCAAAAGCAACCCAGGAGTTTCTCTTGTGAAGAGCTCATAGTACTTATACTACAGATTGTCACAATGTCCACTCTTGCTGAAGGAAACCCTAGCCTATAACTCAAATTAGTAATGTATGAGGAGAATCCTTTGAGCTTGACTGAACTCAGAGAGTGAATATCATCCTGAATACAGGAAAAAATCATAGCAGAAGGGTTGTGTACTCTTTGTCATACCATAGTGCTAGAGGGTTCCTGTTATGAACCAGGGACACACCAGACAGGAACAGCTTCAGAGGAGACAATTACTAAAAAGGTGCTTAGTAAGGCAATAGTAATCAAGTAGATGTTAAATGTTATATTAGATAAAAGTGTCTCTCAATCCATATCACAATTAGGATTAAGAAAACTAGAGACATCCCAAAGCAATCAACAAGGATATGCCAGTTTAAGAATGCTTAAATGTTCTTAATGCCATAATGCTATGCAAATTAAATTAACATATCAAAATTCAGATTAACTAATAATGTAGAAACTAGAATCATAGAACAGTCTGTGTTGGAAAGGAACATTAAAGGCCATCTGGTCCAATCCCCAATGCAATGAACAGAGACATCTTCAGCCAGAGGAGGTTGCTCAGAGCCCCATCCAACCTCAGCTTAAATGTTTTCAGGGACAAAATATCTACTGCCTCTCTGGGAGACCTATGCCAATGCTTTACCATCCTTATTGAAAACAATTTATTCCTTACATCTAGTCTAAATCTCCCTTTTTTCTAGCATAAAAATCTTTCCTCTTGTCCTATTGCAATGGGAACTGCTAGAAAGATTGTCTCCAGGGTTCTTATAAGCCCTTTCTAGATATTGATAGGCTGCAACAAGGTCCCCTTGGATATATGCTGTGCTTTTTTCTTTTGCAAGGTAGGTTTAGAACACTCCTGTTTTGCCTGGCTGGTGCTCACTTGCCTTGCCTACCAAGACCCATAAAAAACAGAAATGCAAATGCAAACAAAGTCAAGTCTTTTCACTTTGATAGTTTGATTGCTTCACAAATATGACTTGTGCTCCAGAGCATGGTTGAACATTTTGCTTTTCACCTAAGTGATCAAGAAGAATGTGTGAGTTAGCAGTATGATCCTTGGCAAATCACCTAACATGTTTAACAATTGTTTTCCTCTCCACAGAAATATTACTTATTTGCTTAAAAGATCTTGACCAGTTATCCTCCAAGCCCTTGGGGAAAGTGTTGGATTTGGCACTGTGCTGTTACAGTTCTTCCTGTAATGGAGATTTTGGATGAAGCTCATAACAACTGCTTTAATATTCATATTAATAATGATTATTACCAATCATGAATTGTCAGCACTAGTTAAAGGGGTGGGAAAATATGTCAATCTGCCAGCTGAAATGTCTGTTCTGGGTGCTTGCTCAGTAGATGAAACAGTCAGTTTAGTGATTGGGTTCAAATGGCAAAGATCACAAGGTGAAGTAAAACTGGAAATCTCAATTACATGTTATAATTCCAACCTAAATGTAAGAAGCTCTTAATTCTCTCTCCTGGGTTGTTTTCCTTTGACTGTTTCCAGTTTATAAAGATTAGTATGCTTCTGTTTTCCTGCAAGTCAACCTTTCTTGTGTTTGCCTTCATTTTGATTCAACATGCCATACAATGCTGCAGGGTGTCTGACACTTCTTCCCCCATGCTCCCACACAAACTGTAAGCAGTGGAACATCAACTTCAGGTAGCTGAAATAAGAGTCTCATCTCTTTATTTTTTTGGTTCAAATGAGTCAGTGAGGTGTGCAATGTGCAGGGTGTAAATAACAGCAGACTTAGAAGCCCTCAGTCTCTAATTACGCTATGTGAAGTTGGATATGAATAAAACATTAGAGAATGTTGACATAATTTGTTGTAGACATTAATTGCTGTCTCAACTGGATGTTCAGTGCTGCTTTTGAGGAGTTAATTAATTAAAGCAAGCTAGATCATACTGCTCAGACACTACTGAATTTAGATTATTCAATATGTGGTTTGATCTTATCCAGCAATGCTGTTGCAAGTCCTCTGCTGGAATGGAAAAAAAAAAATCTTCTAAGTAATTAATTACTCACAACTTGCAAAGCATAAACCAAACAAACCTGATGTACTAGACAAGGTTGGATATAAGCTTTTGCCAGGGGCTCCAGAAATAGTAGCAGTCAGAGCTGCAAGACTCCAAAGAGCTCGATAATTTGTTGACAGCTATTCCCATCCGAGATCTACCATCAAGGTGAAGTGCAGAGGTGTGCTGCTAAGGCTTCTAATGATTCTTTAGTCTGGTTTGAGTGAGGTTTTTAGGTTTGTTTTGGTATTTTTGGCTGTTTATTTGTTTTTATGACAGTCAGTTCCTAGTTCTGCTGTTGAATTTAGCTTCAATGTGTTCCCTTTTTGTTTTGGAGGTAATGGAATGTGGAGCAAGGACACTTCCTTCTGTGTTGCATATTACAGAGCATCTTTATCCTTTCCCTTCCTGTCCAGTTGCTCTTTTTCCATCACTGAGACTGCCTCCCTGATTTACAAATGTTTAGGTAGGACTTCGCTTCCAAAGGCTAAGGAGCTGGAATTACAGTCTAGAAATTGAAATATCAAATACTAATCAATCAATAAATATCAATTACAGCTTTAGATTGAAATGTTTTAAATCTGAGATTCCTTTCAGCAGTTAAGGTACAAAAATTTTGGTTTTTTCCTTTAAATTAAATTCCTTGCTACATATTTAGCCAAATTGTAAAGTCAGTGTTTTCCTTTTGATTATAAATTATTTCTACTGTGCTTTTCCATATAATCAGTCTCTAAAATAACAGTCCTTCAAGTAGAGGCATTAATTTCAGCTGTAGAAAAATATTTAAAGACATAAAAGTGTAACTTATTTTCATGGATATGTTATGTCTCTGGATTAATAAACAAAATTAATATTAATCTATATCAAGACTTTAATATAGTTGGTTAATTCAACAAAAATACACTCCAAGTTTCAACTTTTCAGTAAACTCAGTGCTATTTGAAAAGGCTGAAGATAAATAATCATAATGTACCCGTAGTTAAAAACACATTCAAGAACAGAGGAAGGTAGCAGTTTGAAGAACTGAAGTCTGAGGAAAACATACACTTACATGAGCATCTAGAACTTTACATTGCAGCCCTACACCCACCACCTTAGAGTTAAGCTCTACCCTAACTTCAATTAAGATGTCACACACACTTGGTTTTTTCCTGTAAGTCTTTCAGGCATGTGTTCTGAGGCAAAGTGTGTTGAGTAAATAAAGGGTTGTAAAAATGTGCTATTTAATCTGAAATATTACATCTGGTTACATTTTTAATTAGTAAGGTGGAATAAGAATTGGACATTCCTAGGGGAGCAACTTTCATCTTTTAAGCAAGGGACAAGATTTTATCAGGTCACTGCATTGATAATTATGCTATTGTTGGAAACCCTTTACTATTTCCATGACCACCCTACAGGCATCATAGGTGGATATTAAAGGGTTTTAAATGTTAAGGTTTTAACATTTAACATTAAAGGGGTTTTAATATTAAACGTTAATCCAAGTGGGAGAGACTTGAGGGAGAGAATATGCTTTCAGTCTTCCAAAGATATAACTTGTGCCACCAATGAGAATGGCTGAAATGTAGATTTCTGTGGACCTGATTTTAACTGAAGGTACCTCAATAGTTATTTGCTTTTGATTTTGGACAGTTGAGTCATCTTTCCAAAGAACTCTACTGTGAATTCATGGAATTCTTGGGTAAAATTCATAAATATTACATTTTTTGTCAGTATCTATGTGTGTCTAGAACACAGGATAATTTTCCCTCTTAAAATACATTCCATTTAAGAGGTTTGAGAGGGCAGAAATGATTTTTAATATAGTTTTACAAACCTGAAAAAAAAATCAAGGATTTTTTTAATTATTATTTTTATATCCATGGTCTGGACAGGAAAAGAGAAGACATCTGCCTTTAGTAGCTAGAAAACTGCTTGAATATTCTCTGTTCAGAAGTCTCAAAGTCAGCTTCATGTTCAGGCTCCTTGAAGTGCCATTGATGAACTTCAGACAACTGCAGCCAAAGAAAGCCCTTTGGAGGTAAAGTTTTCCATAATATAGGAAAGCCACTCTGCAGCAGATAGCCTTCATTTCACCTGCTCAGGCAGTACTGAATCAAGATCTGTTGGCTTCAAAATGCATATGCTTTACTTCTTGAAGGCTAAGCATTATAGATAGAAGCAATGTCTGCTATGCAATGAATAACTTCAAGAGGAATGAAGGAGGCTTTCTCTATCCATATTCTCTGTTTGCAATTGAGCAGTCTAGCATTAATCTGTGAAGAGACAGAATTCTCAGACAAATACTGGAGAGTTAGTTTAGACTCAACTACTAACTTGCTGTGTCACCTTGATGGAGTTGAAGAAACATCATATCCCTACTTTGTTTAAAACACCTCAACACAAGAGGAGATACTCATAAACTCTGTTTGCTTTTGGTCTTTCCTTTTAAAACAACAGAAGTGCCTTCATGGTAAAAGAGTCCCTGGACAACTTTGAAATGCTGTGGATAGCTGCACTCCAGTCTCATGAGCTAGTTTATGTCTGTGCTCTTCTGCAGTGGAGAAGAAACATTTGCCTGAGTTTGAATCACAGAATCATTAAGGTTGGAAGAGACCTCTAAGATCAGCAAGTCCAACAGTCAACCTATCACCCGCATGCCACTAAACCATGGCCCTAAGTACCACAGCTAGATGTTTTATGAAGCTCTCCAGGGATGGTGACTCCACCACTGCCCTGGACAGCCTGGGTCGATGCCTAACTCTTGCTGGGAAGAAATTTTTCCTAATATCCAATCTAAACCTCCCCTGGTGCAACTTGAGGCCATTTCCTCTTGTCTTATCACTAGTAACTCAGAAGAAGTCACCAATATCTCACTCCAGCCTCCTTTCAGGTAGCTGTAGAGAGAGAGAAGGTCTCCCTTGAAGGTCCTTTTCTCCAGAATAAACACCCCCAGTTCCCTCAGCTGCTCCTTATGAGACTTATTCTCCAGACCCTCCCCAGCCTTGTTGCCCTTCTCTGGACAAGCTCTGATGTCTCAATGTCTTTCTTGTAGTGAAGGGCCCAAAACTGAACTCAGTACTTGAGGAGCCACCCAACCACCCATCTTCTACACAAAAGATGGTTAATACACCACATGGAGCAATGTGAACTGAAACCCAAAACTGAGACAGGCTCCTGTTTGTGTCCCCACATCTTAGTGGAAGAGATTGTCATCTAAACATCATAGTCAGACTCTCCCTTTGAACTTACTGTTCTTGTATGAACATTGTGGAACTTGTACTACTGAATACCAATCTGCAGGTCTCATGAAGCTCACTGGCAGTGCATATGAACAGTCTCAGACACTTGTTTACAGAATAACAGAATAATGGAATGTCCTGAGTTGGAAGGGACCCACAAGGGTTCAACTCCTGTCTATGTGCAGGACAATCCCAAAGTCACACCATGTGTCTAAAAGCATTGTCCAGGTGCTTCTTGAGTTCTGTGAGAGTTGGTGCCGTGACTGAATCCCTAGAGAGCCTGTTCCAGGGTTCTACCATCCTCTGGGTGGAGAACCTTTTCCTAGAATCCAACCTAAGCCTCCCCTGGCACAGTTTCATGCTATTCCCCCAGGTCCTGTTGCTGGTCACCAGTGAGACTAGGTCAGCTCCTGCCCTCTTTCATCTCTGGTGAGGAAGTTATAAACTGCAATGAGGTCTCCTCTCAACCTCTTCTTCTCTAACCTGAACAGACCAAGTGAGTTCAGCCATTGATCATAAGGCTTCCCCTCTAGATCCTTAACAATCTTTGTGGCCTCCTCTGGATGTTAATAACTTGATATCCTTCTTGCATTGTGGAGCCCAAAACTACAGACAATACTCAAGGTCTAAACACACTGATTTTTGCTATTGTCTATTCCCAAGTTTTATCTGGGTACCATAAGAGAGGCAGAAGCAGTGAACAGTTTGCTAAGTCATGATCCAAATCCTCCTTGGCCTTGGTTGAAGCCTGAACAGCAGGTCAGAAGATCTGTATCAAAGCACAAATAATAGCCGTGGAGCTATCCTGGGAGTGCCAAGACCTTGCCCCAGGAGAAGTCCTGCAATTTATTCAACCAAAAGCTTGCCCTTTTAAATGACAGTGACAGCTTGCTGCCAACTTCCAAGGATGATATAGTTGTCCAGGGATGAACTTTTGGGTAATCCATCATGTGTTTGCAGCACTCCTGAAGTTTTGATGTTCGCCAGTTGAGGACACACCACTCACAAACAGTAGGGTTATTGTCCATGCAGGGAATCCTGCAATTCTGTGCAACGTTGCATGAACAGGGAGGTTGCACTCAGGTGAGAGAAGACAACTCACATGAGGGGACAGAGGCTGGCAGAACTTCATGTTGACTTAAGTTGACATGAAAAAAGTGTTAGAAAGCAGTATTAGTATTATTGTTGTTAATTCTTGCTACTGGAGATTCCTTTAAGTAGCTGGTGAAAGGAAGGCTACAGAAGGAGCACAGCAGGGAATGACTGCAGCTCTGGTGCTGGAGGGTTTGGGCTGTGGAGGAATGCTGTGTGCACACACAGACATGTACACTTGCACAGACAAGAATCTATCACTTAAGGCCTCCCTGACAATCTGCACATCATGGGTAGAATGTCTCGGGTACCTCTGCATGGTTAGATCTAATCTCAGCACATTGCTGGCATGACAGCATATAGACAAAAACTCAAGATGGCATGCACTGAGGAGGCAGATACTGTCTTGCTATTCATCACTGGAATATGATTGTGTTCAACCAAATAATAATAATATTAGGTGTCTTCAGCCTATGAAGTACTGCAGGAAAAGCCTATTGTGTGTGCAGCAGGGAAATAAAGCATAATGTATATGGCAACTCAGGAGGAGAGAGATTACAGGAAGATAATGCTACACAAGCAACTAATGGGTTTTCTAATAAGATAATGCAGCAACATTAGCAGAAGTATTATTAGAGATAGAGAAGCACAAGGCAGCCTGTTGAGCAAATGAACTGATGTTTTAAACAAATATTTCAATATTAATGCCAGATTTTCATTCAGAAGCCAAAAAAGAAATCAGCAGTTTTTTGAGGTGCAGTGGTTTAGGGCTCACTGAATATTCATACTGTATTTAAAAAAATGTAAAGTCAGCTTTTTGAAAGAGGAAATTTCCCCACTACCTTCACTTAGTCAATTATTTCTTTTAAAACAATTCTTCTGTGAACTTTTTAACCTTTAAAAAGCCAGTGGATGAAGTGTTAACTCTTAGTTTTCTGGCCTTTCCTGAGTTTGGGTTGGTTTGTATCAATACTGTACTTGTTGGTCCATGTATTGCTTGTAGGTTTATTTTATTGACTGTTTGCTTCAGCTTTGGTTTTTCTTTCTCTGAGGTTCAGACAAAGACATTAAACAATATTCTCTCCCTTCTCTAAAGACAGTGTAAGTGTACAGCAGGCCAGCATGAACTTGATGATATGTTCCCCACCAAGGATGCTCCCATGAGCTCTTTACATAGAGTACATTTGTCCAAGGCTCACATTCTGCTTTGCTACTTGAATGAAATAAGACTTCACTCAGTGAATCATCCTAGTTAATCAATGGCATTATGCTCACAGAATAGTATTCATCACCATGACTAAATGGATCACAACATGACCTCAACTTGGCAGCACTTCCAGTGAAGCACAAAGATAACTAAATGGTTATTCTTATAAATGCCAGATTGTGCTAACCAGTCTCATGTCATGGCAGCTTCTAATTGTGTTACTCTGGGAATTCATTTTGATTAGCAGCTTAAAGCAGCAGCAATTATTATGTTTATTTCTGTGCCCTGCTGTCTGCTATGCAAAAAGATTTTGGAGAGTCTTATGATGACTTAGACTTTGCAATTGTTATTTTCTGAAACAATTATTCCAAGTAAAACTGCTAGTAGTCATGGTTTCCTTTTCAATTCCACAATAATCCACCCCTCTGGGGGGTTTAGATTTCTAAAGATGCTAAAGATTCTAGCAGATCCTTCAGAACTCTTCCTTCCTTTCTGGACACAGCTTCCATTAAAGAAGAGATTGTCCACTTCAGTGTGCCAGCTCTCTCACAAAATGTAAGAAGGCTCTTGAAAGATGGATGCACGAATACCAAATGAACAGCACACCTAGTTAATCCTTCACTGTAGCTACATCATGGCCTTGTGGATTCTACCTCTCAGGGAGCTGAGGCTAGGGTCAGACACTGCCTTGCAACCCAGGCAATTTCAGAGGCTACCATTCCCTTTCTACCTACAACAGTTTAACACTGACTCCCTGCCAGAGGCTTCCTTCGCCTCAGCTATCCTAGAATAACTGTCCGTGTAATTATGCCATAAATCCAGTCCCATCCAAAAAATCTCTGTGTTTGGAAGCTCTATTATTTTAAGTGTGTAATTTAGCTGTGACTACTCTGACAGAACTAGGTTAGGCACTACTCCTGCAATTTGGTTGGTAGATCTGGGTAATCATGGGCAGGCAACAGACAATCATTTGCTACAGCTCAAACATAACCAGAATGGATTTTCTGACGATGGCTTTTCTTTATCTCTTTTCTTTTCTTTTCTTTTCTTTTCTTTTCTTTTTTCTTTTCCCTCTCCTCTCCTCTCTTGTTTGTTTACATTTAAAAGTTGCAAGTATGGTACTTCAGAAGTCTGTTGTTAAGGTTTAACTAGTGTCAACAGTGATTTGAGAATTTTAAATGAAGTTGTAAAAAGTCAAAGGAAACACAATAATGTCAAATAGCTGTAGGCCAGACCAGTGAGATCCTGCTGATGCAGAAGCACAAGGAGCAGTCCTAAGACTTCAGAAGAAATATGGACACATGGTTTGAAAGAACAGCATCAAAGTGTCAGGGCTTTGCACAGCCCCAGCTGGGACATGGCAAGTCAGAAATTAAAGGTATTTGATTCATCTTAACTGTTATAAAATACAATAATAGCTCATGAGCTCAGAAACCTTGCCATTATATGGCTTTTAGCCTTGTTCCTCAGGAAATTCTTGCTCAGACAGAATCACAGAATCATTACGGTTGGAAAGGACCCTCAAGATAATCTAGTCCAACCGATAGCCCTACACTACCCTTATCCCTAAATCAGCCCCTGAAGAAACACATCCATCCTCTTCTTAGAAACCTCCAGGGATGGGGACTCCACCACCTCCCTGGGCAGCCTATTCCAATATCTCACCACTCTTTCAGTAAAGAAATTCTTCCCAATATCTAATCTAAACCTACCCTGGCACAACTTAAGCCCATTCCCTCTAGTCCTGTCACTAGTCACAAGGGAGAAGAGGCCAACACCCACCTCCCTAGAATGACCTTTCAAGTAGCTGAAGAGAGCAATAAGGTCTCCCCTCAGCCTCCTCTTCTCTAGGCTAAACAACTCCAGCTCCCTAAGCCTCTCCTCATAAGGTCTGTTCTCCAGACCCCTGATCAGCCTAGTTGCCCTTCTCTGCACCCTCTCCAGTACCTCAATGTCCTTCCTATACTGTGGTGCCCAAAACTGCACACAGGACTCGAGGTGTGGCCTTACCAGTGTCGAGTACAGTGGCAAGATCACCTCCCTGCTCCTGCCGGTCACACTATTCCTGATACAAGCCAGAATGCCATTGGCCTTCTTAGTCACCTGGGCACACTGCTGACTCATGTTCAGCTGGCTGTCAATCAGCACCCCCACCTTTGATCACTATCTCTACTTATAATAATCTGTCTTTCCTCCCTTAATTTTGAGACATCTTAGCCAATATCAACCAGGAGTAGAGATCTCTGAGGAAACTAAATGCTCCATGGAAAGACCTAGCTAGGTGGAGACCTAGCTATACCTATATGACTAGGAGGCTTCTCAGTTCACCATACCTGAGAAATTATCCCAGCCCTACCAAACTTACAGAACTAATCAGAGAAGCAGCAGCTCACACGTAGTCCTCAGGAGCTGAACTCAAAACAAGATGAGAGCCAGAGGTAGAGACATTATTTGGCACCAGGTATTTCACACTGCAGCAATGAGTTATGAATGCTCCAGCTGCAGGAAAAGATTCATCTGGGTATGCAGGGAAGCATATCCCATTTCATTTGCTTTCTTTTTCACTTTGATACCAGAAATAAATCACCATCTTTGGAGGTGAGATCTGAAACTGCTTCCATAGTGGTACCTACAGATTAAGACACTCTCTTCCTAGACCATATTTTTGCTGTTCTACTGAGTGGTGCAGTACCTCTCTCTTCTGCTCTGCTTTACAGACATGTGGTACATCACTCTTCTTCTCTACTTTACAAACTCACTGAAGTGTTTGCTGAAGAAAAGCCACTGGAAACAGGACTTTCTCTCTACCCCTCAGGAGGGTGACTGATGTAGATATATTAATAAGTCTGCAGCAGTCTTCTCACGCAGGCCTTTCCAATTCACCAGGCTTGAGTGCCTTCTGCAGACTGAACGAGCAGCAGGTGAATCAGAGGAGCAGCAACCTGCAATTCATCTGCCAGTGCTGAAGCAGCCAGAGGCATTGCTGGAAGTCAAGCCAAGGCATGGAGAGAACCAAGCTGGAGAGCTAGAGGTTTTCTTACAGAAAATTGTCCTTTGATCCTTTCCTTTCCTTTCCTTTCCTTTCCTTTCCTTTCCTTTCCTTTCCTTTCCTTTCCTTTCCTTTCCTTTCCTTTCCTTT
>VWZX01010259.1:55129-138254 GCA_013399015.1 Galbula dea
TTTTCCTTCCCCCTTCCCCCTTCCCCTAATATTCTGTTGTACAAATTAAACATGAGAATTAAACTGCTTTAAGTAGAGGTTGCGTCTCTAAGTATTACTTTAGGAGGCTGGGGAGAGGGAAATTAATATTCTTTCTTTAAATCTTTTGTCTAATCTCACTACTTTGCAGAATTTATTAATGAAAAACAAACAAACAAACCCAACAGCATGTATTTTCTTCCCTAGGAAACAGTTGTCTTCTCTGTTTCATCAAGCCATCATTTTTGCTCCAGGAAACAACTCTAGTGTCTTTCCAGACAATTGGGACATATGCTATTAGGTAGATGTCCAAAAGAGAAATTAATCTGTAAATCTACTTACCTCTCTTTTCCTTTCAAGCACAATACTGGATCATGTTTGTATACCTTGATAGCACAAGGTATTAACACAGGCTATTTCTATTAAGAAGTTGTGAAAAACTGTGTGGGATTTCTTTGGCAGCATTTCTCAGTCCAAATGTGGATACTCTGATGGTAACTTAGTGGAAAATTGCAGGAACACTGACAAATGAAACTTGTCACAATGCCCAAGAATTAGCACTTGTTAACAATGAAAGACCATGATGTCTATCACTGTGTTTAACAACAAGGCTTGCAAATGAGTAGATTAATCATTGCTCATTTTAAAGGATTATTAAGGGCTTAATGAAATTGTGGGAACAGTGGGACACCCAGACTAGCAGAGCCAATGATATTTCACACCCTGTACTGAGGGAACAATTATAAATGGTATTTAAAAGATGATTTTAGCCATAAACAATTATTGGCACAGTTGTTTTGTCTTTTATAATTGAAGATCATATTACACAGCTTCTTGCTTTGGATGACTTTGTCTCAGGGCTGTAGCTAGGAAGCAGGATGCCTCATGCTTCAGCATGCTGATTTCTGGACAGTAAATACATGAAACTCCCCTCAGTCAGTAACAAATAGTAAAAACACTGCCTCAGTCATCTGGAGTGAAATAAAGACTCAAACATTTTTGGCAGGATGCTGGAGCTGCCTATGTTGCACCTGAGGCTGCTCAGGACACCATCTCACCCTAGGCCTAAGGGAGAGCCCAACAAACTCATTTTCTTTCCCAACAGCTAATGTACTTCAATACAGGTTACCTGGAGCTGGCTGCAGATTAACTGTGAACTAAGTTTGTAGATTTAAAGAGAGATCCAAGAAAGACAGGAGTGTTTGAAATCCTGTGTCTTTCTAGGATTTTGGAGCTCTAAACCAAGCAATGAAAAGGCATCTTATTCCTTGGGATCTGGCATCCAAAACCCACACCAAAAGAGAGAGAGAGTTTCTTTACTGAAACAGAGCAGACCTCCTTGTAAAATCAATGTAGCAGATGTGTCCCCTTCTGCAGAGCAGACACTGGAGATGAAACTGAACAAAGGTTTAGTTCACATCCTCTACTTACTAGAAGCCAATGTTGGTGTTAATCTTCACTGGATGAGGTGCTCTTCTCCCTTCTTATTGAATCTGGTGATGAAACCCTACCAGAAAGAAGCAGGGAAAGAGGGAGAGTGAGCATCAGTCTTAGATATTAACCCACCAAGATGATCAGAAGACTGGAGCACCTCCCCTGTGAGGACAGGCTGAGTTGGGTTTGTTCATCCTGGAGAAGAGAAGGCTTTGGGGAGACCTTCTAGCAGCCTTCCAATACCTAAAGGGGACCCATAGAAGGGGGGAGAGACTGCTTACCTGGGTAGAAAGCAATAGAACAAGGGGGAATGGCTTCAAACTGAAGAAGGGAAGATTTAGATTGGATCTTAGGAAGAAATGCATTACCCAGATGGTGGTGAGGCACTGGAACAGGTTGCCAAGAGAGGCTGTGGCTGCCCCATCCCTGGCTGTGTTCAAGACCAAGTTGGATGTGGCCTTAGGTAACCTAGTCTAGTGGTTGGCCCATGGAAGGGGGTTCAGAGCTAGAGATCTTGAAAGTCCCTTCCAACCCAAACCATTCTAGAATTCTTTGAATTCTATGATTCTATGTCTGAGAGTCCTGGAGGAAGGAAAGGAGATGGTTTTGTTGCCACCTCCTCCAGTGTTTTAAACAGAAACCACCTAACACTAGAATAAGGCAGTGGCTTGTTGGTCTGAGAATTGCCAGGAGATAGTTTGGGAGTACTCCCTTTCTTCAATAGCATTTCATTTTTCTGAATGCAGATAAATATTGGATTTATACACCAATTAATATCTTTTCCTTTCCAGTGGCCATGTTTTTTTTCCCTGGAGGGCATATTTTGGCAGCATCAGGAAGAGTTTCTAGACTGTTCCCTGATACCTTCATCACGGCACAAACTAATGTGTGCTCTTCTTTCACTGCGGTGGACAGGTTTACCCATCTGGAAAACATCCATCTCCTTCTGTAAAATACCTTTTATCTGTTACACTAAATATCTTCCTTTGTACATCTGATGGAGGAGCTTGAAAGAATCAGTGTGGGAAGGGCAATTAATTTTAAAACTCCAAAACTACCTACATTCAAGTCAGCTGTACAGATGACATTTTCCTGAAGGTATGTTTACTATTTTTTCCATAAAGAGCCTTGTTTTGTCTGATATGTATACAACCTGGTCTATTTAAACAGTGACATACTAAAATGATCAGTGAAATCTCAGTTTGATAAAGTATAGAGCAGAAGGAGACAAAAAATAATTCAGATTTGATAAACTGGAATGATCTTGCAGAAGTTCTAACAGCAGTTCTTGTAGAAGACAGATAAATACATTTAATAGTCCTCGTTATAAAGATTCATTTTCCCATGAACCTCCATCTATCTCAAAAGTACTCAGAAGCAGGGACATTTTTGATATTTGGCTTTGTACACACTTTGTATTTCATTTTTCCACTCTCACACTAGACTAATAAGGTCTTAAAGCACCTCACTGGAGTGGGTCTTTTTAATATTGAAGCAAAAGAAAAAGGGAAAAGAAAATAACATGAATATTTCAGTACCTAAACAAGGACAATATGACTTGACAGGTTAGGTTTGAGGAAGATGGCTCTTAAATAACCAGTGTGGGAGGTATTTAGGAACTAAGTGTAAAGGAGTTCTATGTTGAATTCCATTTATTGACTTACTAGCCACAGTCCTTTAAAAGAAATATTCCTTACACAGAGTTACTTAGTTCACACCTGCAGTGTGGCATTTGTATTCCAAGGTGATGTCTGCAGCTGTGTGTTTGCATGCACACACAGAGGTCTATAAAGAAAACTATAAGCAGATAGGTTTGTTTAGGATTCAAGATTTTAAAAAGTGGAGAAACTGTTCAAAGGAACATGAAAATTAATATTAACACCACAATTATTGCAACAGACTTTATTTAAAACTTTTTCCCCTCATCCTGTATTAAGAATTCAGAATGAGAATTGAAAGCCAGCAGAATGATCTCAGAAACTACATAAGATCACACAGCAAGAAAAAAAAAAATAAGGAATTAGGCAGATTCTCTTGCTGAATAGGTAACTTTTATGGACAGAATATTTGCATTTTATACACCTGGTGGTGTCTGTCCATGTGTATACACCTGACTGCAAAAGATAAGTATTGCAGCAGTTGATGTTTGTCAGTATTCCATTTTGTACAAAATTGTGCCATAAAATAACATTGGCACTTCCCCACGACTCATTACTATTTACAACATGTTGCAGTCAGACACAGCAACTGCAGGGAAGACACAAAGTCACTGAGAGGTCCAGGAAGAAAAATTTTCCTGACAGACTTTCTCAAGTCTGTGTTACAGCTGGAGAGCAGTGGATGAGATCACAATGTGCTAATGTCTGTACCAACTGATGATTCCCCACCTCACATCCCTCACCCCAGCACCTGACCTACTTTACATCACTTTATGCTCTGTAAAGCACCTGAAATCCTCCAAACCATGGAGAGCTGCTAATTCTCCAGGTACAAATTCTCAGTTATTACTGTCTAGCACTGATATGCTAGAAACATCCCTGTGGCCCTTCACAGGCATAAATGATCCTTCTGTCTCAGGCACCAGCTCTAGTCCCAGAAGCACTGAACTGTTAAGGGAGATCTTGCTGTCCTGTGCTATTGGTTGCAGATGAGTGTTTGAACAAAGGCCTCAGGAAGCTCTCTCCTCCTCTCTGGTTTTCATTCTCTAAGCTACTACTGGTCTCTAATAGAATAGAATAGATATTATAATTCGTAGAGAGGAGAGCTGGAGAATTCATCACATAAACTATCAATGTAAAAGATTTGAAATAATAATGTAGAAATAAACCACATTTTTCTTAAGCAACTCATGATAAAATATAAGTTAGTCTGGCTAAAGGCATATGTACCTAATCATTGCCTGTTATTAGTATAAAATAAGGACCTCAAAAGCTACTAGTAACTCTCTTCTTTTATTGGTAGTCTGGAGAGCTGGGCAGAGAGGAACCTTCAGCAAAGGCAAGGGCAAGGTCCTGCACCTGTGAAGGAACCACCTCAGGGACCAGTACAGGCCGGGGTCTGACCTGCTGGAATGTAGCTCAGCAGAAAGGGACCTGGAGGTCCTGGTGGACAACAAGTTAACCATGAGTCGGGTGGGTGCCCTTGTGGCCAAGAAGGCCAATGGTGCCCTGGGCTCTATTGACAAAAGTATTGCCAGCAGGGCAGGTGAGGGAGGTGGTCCTGAACCTCTGCTCAGCCCAGATGAGGCTCCACCTGGAGAACTGTGTTCAGTTCTGGGCTCCTCAGTAGTAGAGAGACATGGAGCCCCTGGTGGGAGTCTAACGGAGAGCTACAAAGATGATTAGAGGCTGGGGCATCTCTCATCTGAGGAAAGGTTGAGGGAACTGGGCTTGTTCAGCCTGGAGAAGAGGAGGCTCTAGGGGACCTTACCTGAAGGGAGGGTGGCAAGAGCATAAAGCCAGGCTCTTCTTGATGGTGCTAAGCAATAGGACGTGAGGCAATGGGCACAAACTGGAGCACAAGAAATTCCACCTAAACATGAGGAAGAACTACTTTGCCATGAGACTAAAGGTGCTATCATGAGCACTGGACCAGGCTGCCCAGAGAGGCTGTGCAGTCTCCTTCTCTGGAGATATCCAAAAACCATATGGACACAATCCTGAGTAATGTGCTCTAGGGTGACCCCGGTAGAGCAGGGAGGTGGGACTATAGTTGGAAAATAATGTATGCAGTAGGAAGCTGAATGTAGCAGATGATATAAATCTGTAATTATAAAAACAATCTTCACAAAAAAGTTGTGAAATGGTTAAAATATTGCAGACAGTACACATCCAGAGAAAAAATTAAAAATTAAAACCCAATCAAGTGAATAGTTATTAGGTATATTATGTTTCCTCCTTTCCTTTACCCACAGGCACTGTACCATTATTGCAGTCATTGTAGACCACAAATTACAAACCAGCTCCAGTATTTGCCTAGGGAAGCACCAAGCTTTCTGCCATCAGCGTTCAGGACACTACTTTGTGAGGCTAACAAAAGAAAACAAAGCAGACAATCCACAATTTGGAAAAACTTGAGAGAATTGTAGCATAAAATATACTACTTCCAAGGTAGTATAAAATCCAAGCCTGTACTTACACATTATAGAAATTCCCAGTGCCTAGGGGTGTGTGGAGCCCAGAGCACTGGGAGAGGAACACCTCCAGGTACCTTCAGAGGTGCACATGGCAGGCAGGATTGAGCTCACTTTGCCCTGCAAAGGCTCAGATCTTTCTCCCACATGACATACAATTAACACTCGTTAGTGTTTACTAATAATGCAGAAGGCAGAAATTTGGCTACTGAGGCCAGTGGCAGCTTTGCCATTAATTCCTGACAATTTTTATTCCTACTCTAGAGAATGTTGAGTGCCTTCCTGCACACAGTGACACAATTCCACACCGCTCTCCACGATGGGATGCCGGGCAGAAGCCCACCTGCATGGCTCTCTTATTCTTACAGGTCTGAATGAATTAACAGGAGGAAAGCCTCAACTGTCTTTGACTTGCAAAGCATCTTGTTACCTCCAGGATATGGTGAACCTGCCTGAGAGTTCCTGGAATGATGACTTTCCAGCTAATGTTCCCTGAGCTAGACTTCAATCTGTGACGAGTAGCTTCTGTGTTGTGTGCTCCTTTCTGAGGGCAATTTTTGGGAATTCTTCTCATATCTCCTTGCTGGACATGAAATTTGATGAGGGATTTCCTCACTGACAAGCAAAAGCTGAAAATGTCTGTGCTCCAAAATTAACATTCATCAATGATGTAGGGCACTTGAGCACAGCCATAAGCAGGGTGGAGAACCCTTCTGAAGCAGAGGAACACAAGGTTTTTTTGAGTCTTGATTTGAGTTCATGCTTATGGAGCTTCCTAACTTTTTGGAGAGTGAAAATCCAGACATATATCAACTACTTACTCTTATACTAACCTTTGTTTTCCATGGGGTCTTAGTCCTAGCCTGGGAGTCTCAAGGGAGCCTTCAACACTGCATTTCCAGTGTTCCACTTGGAATCCTTCCAACGTTTGTTCCTCAGCTCCAAAAGTTAGGCTGGGAGGATACTTTACTTGATCAGTGCAGCCATGATGACTTTCTCCTCCAGAGCTGGTAATGAGGAAGAATCAAGGAACCAGGTCTTCTCCATCTGGTGCCCATACACTAACAATGGCTGCAGTTAAGAAACAACTCCTTGTTGTATGTTACTTTTAACAGCTTAATTTTGAAAAACAAATTGGTGCCAGAAATTTTTTAACTTAAAGTATAAAAACACTGGGTCTCTGTTTTGGTTTTGGTGGGGTTTTTTGGTGGTTTGTTTTCTTTTTTTTTGCTTTGGTTTTGGTTTGGTTTAAAAAGTCTTTTTTTCTGCTTGGCTTTTGTCTTAATCTTTTCCCACCTGAAACTTTGCAGGTAACAAGACAGGGCTATTATCAATGCCAGATGAATTTCTTAGGTGTACACAAAATGATGCCATATCTGAAATGGGCTGGGGTGGAAGTAAAGACTATTCTTGACATTCTGTTGCTCCTGGGTAATAGTTTGGTAACAAATAAATCTAGAAGCCAAATGTGCTTAAGGCAGCTGTGTGATCAACCACTTCTTAGAAAGAAAAAATAATAATAATTTAAAAAATCAAAACCTTAAATTAAACCAAACCAACAACAAAAATAAACAACAACAAGAAGCTTTAAATAAGAAAAATATTTTGTTAGAACCAGAAAAATATTTATTGTTACAAATGACATATGTAAAAGAAAAACAGGTACTTCCTTCTGTAGTGATGCAGCACTCAGGTGTAATAAAATCTATGAGTCCATATAATACAATTTATGAAAGTAAGATGAATTCAATTTATATGAATACACTCAGTTATGGTTTTGTTTATTCCCTTAACAGATGTTTAATTCACAAACCAGGCAATTACTATAGCTCTTCCAAACAAATAAGAACAGATTAGTCAAACATTCACATCAGTTTTATGTTTGTCATTAGTTTTATGACACATATGAATATTCAGTGTTAAGAAAAAGCTATCATTACGGTACCTGGAACACCTTAAAATGGCATTTTGCATCTCCAAATGGTCAAAAACCTTTTGAAGAAGCTGCTAATGTGTGTTACTATGACTTGGGCTTCTGTCTTAGTAAGGATTGCTCAAATATCTTCCTGATGTTTCACATGGATTAGCTTTGCATTCTCAATACTTTAGTATGGATATGTCCAACTCTGTTATAGTTTCCTTACACAAACAAAGGAATTTTGGTATTCCTTTCAGAGAGAATTCTTGAGACAGAAGTGGATTTTTTTTTTTTACCAAGACAAAACAAACCTACCAAAAGCCACCTCTTCCTCTCCCAGTGCCAAAACCTTAGATATTTCTCTTGAAGTTTCAGGTAAAATCAGTGTCATCCACTTGGTCTTTGGCTTGCTTCATCTTTCTTGGGATATATCCCATGGTAAAAGGAAAACATTCTAGCAGCAGAGATGCTGTGTACTTGTTCTAAATGCATCCTGCCTGCTGGATAAGAAGCTGTTCCTCAGCACTGTGGAGGGGTTTTTCTTACTGCTACTGACAGGAGTGTCATACAAAAACCCACTGTGCCTGTCTGTCACGGGAGGTGTGTGCATACCTGCATGTATGCATCAACACAGACATGCCCTAGAAAGAAAAGGTCTCATTTTCTTTAAATGCATTACAGTCTGCTGAGTTTTCTATTAGAACAGAAAATAAGCCTCAGTTTCTTCTCCAGATTCCTATAATACATCATTGGTTTCAACCATTTTGACAAGGTGTCATTTTCATTAATTGCCAAGCTAAGAGAAGGTTTTAAGGTTAAATCAATTTATTAAGATGAATTCTTGTGGGAGTATTCTCAGTAGGAGTATGGTTTGCAGTGTAAGATATATGAAGTGTAAAAGATCTCAGTGGAAAACAAGCATCAATTGTTAAAGGTGATTGCTACTGTAAAAAAATGGTCTTTACTCTCTGTTGAAAACAAAAGAATTTGTTGACAGCAACAATATAACTTCTACTTTTTCTTCATTAGTTTCAGTACAGATTCAATTAGAAATTTTAGCTTTAAAAATAGTTTCATAGCAAATTTGTGTAGCAGTTTTATAGCCTTTGGATCTATAAAATGACAGGATTCTTTGGATGTGAAAACTATTATTTTTGGTCTTCTCTTACCTCTCAGGTTCAAACTAGAATTTCCAAGACCTTTGCCACTATAGAAGTACAAATAAAAGGGTGCTTTCTGCATCAGCAGCGTTGGACAGGCTGCCTAAGAACTGGAACAGGCTACCCAGGGAAGCTGTTGAGTCATGCTCTCTGAAGGTATCTAAAAAGGCCTGTAGGCATGGCACCTGGGGACATAGTTTAGTGCTGGACTTGGCAGAGTTAGCTTTACAATTGGACATGGTGATCTTTAAGGTCTTTTCTAACCTGAATGGTTTTATGATTTTATTCCATGATTTACCTAATACATCTTGAGCATAACTGCACCACATAGCATCTGTATATTATAGTTGATTTCAGTGATTTTCTCACTTACACTGAAATCTGAGGATTTCCAGGACAACAAATTCCTGTCAATTCATACTGAAATCCTTGTCCTTCCTCCTTTGAAAGTTCTAACTATCAATAGTTTCTCAACAGCACAGAGAATTTCACACCAAGGAAGGTATTTTATTAACATGAGCTACAGAGTGAGCTGCAGAGTGAACTGCAGATCTGGAACATTAGCACCACATTATACAAATAGCCATAACACCAAAAAGGAGGAACTGTGCTGATAAACAAGTGCATATAACTATTGGATTTCCTCTTGAACAGAACAAGCCACACTAATGAGAAACAGTTAATTGGGAGTTTAATTTTCTGTGAGCAGTAGAGTGTGGGAACATTTACATTACAGAGCATGCTTTCTGAGAGGGAGTGCAAATCATTCTACATGGAAAAATGTCTGTGCACATAGTGGCTGATGGGAACATGTATATCTTTATGAGAGAACACATGCAAAAATCACATCACAAATAATGCCAAGTCACCAAGAGAGGCTGAACTGAAAGGGATAAGCATTGATCAGCAAATTTGTTCCACAACTCACTGCTAATTATTCTAATCCTACAACCCCTCCCAGAGTTACACTCTGTTTCCATGGTATCTGAGCCTCCCAACACTATAAAAATGATCAATTACTTACAATATGTTAATGAAGAAAATGCAAAGGTTGCAAAGCATTGCACTCCAGGCAAGAAATTAACAGCCAAGGTTGCTTGCACAATCTTAACTCTTGCCCTTTATGAATATATATTATAGTCTTTACCTGCTGATTGCTTCTTAATGTATTTCACAGTTCTCTCCAGGTTGTATATTTTAGTCTTCTGCAGTGACAATGTGCTATCCATTGAAGAAGCTACTTTTGTTTTGTTATTTAAGCAACCTAATTCTGACAAGAATGCATTATCTTAGGGTTTCATGGCTGTTTCTGGAATGAAAACCATAAGCAATGTAATTGTTAGCACTTTTCTTTCAATGTAGCTAAGCTGGTTTTTTTCCCTGTGGTTTGCCCTCTTAAGACTTGATATAGTTCCCTTAAAGCACTGACTAGGTTATACTCACTTCTATTTTTTCAATTATTTATTCAAAAAATCTTCTTTTAAAATCCAAACAGCAGATTTAGCTCTGGAATACCATCAATGTAGTGGTCACAGTAGTTTCATTTATTTTTTCCTTCATAATAGCTATCTATTTATACACCCAAAGAATGTGCTAGTCCCTGCAGTACGTCATTGCCAGGGAGCAAAGAGGTTACTCTCCTGGAGAAAATGCAGTCTATAGAGGAAAACAAGATAAAGGAAGGAAGGAAGAAAGAAAGGAAGGAAGAAGGGAAGGGAGGGAGAATAAGAAAGACATTCTGATCAAAATAGAGCTTTTGTCTGTTTTCTCCAAAGAAAGAACTCTGATTTTATTTCATATATATCAAGCTTTATCCCAGATGACTCAAAGTGGTGAAAGATTTTTTAATTGAACGGGTCAGCTGTATGGTTAACTCTTTGGGGAAAGGCTGCAGTCTGTAAAATGCATAGAAAAAATATACTTTCCATTAAAAGAGCTTAATGAGCTGTGCAACTTCAAATCTTCCAATCCCTTTGATTTGCACACTGGTTCCAGCTCTTCTTCCTCACTGAAGGGAGTTTGATACTGCAGCTGTATGAGTTGTTGTTTTTCTCTGGCTGTCATGCTCTACAGGGCTCATCAGGGACAGCATGGACATGTGAAGCCAGTTTTCTACATAACAACAGTCACTCTAGTGCCTTAAAGTGTGTGGAGCTATAATGAGTGCCATTAGCTGCTCCATAATCTCTGTTTTTCCTCTGGAGATTAGAAAAATTATCTCATTGCTGTAGTGTTCACTGGAGGATATTTGTAATGTTATTACTCCTCATGCTAGTTTTACACTGGGTAATGTGCTAGCTTTCCTTGCCTAGAGATCTCAGTACAGACCAGAACCATTTACTGACTGACCAGTGGGAGTAGGGGAATGTCATTCCAGTGTTGCTCAAAAGATGCTGAAACTGTGACAGCTCTTCAGCACTGATGACTACCATGTACACTCTCTTCTAAGGATCTTGTTGACAATGACTGTAGGAGAATTTATACTAGACTGGCACAGGTGTCCCCTCCCCCACTAAAGGCATTTTGGAGAAGCTGAGCTTCATCTTTCCCATTAAACTATGTGAACAGACCTAAAGCAACAGAAAGAAAGCAAACTGCCCTTTTCATGGCTCTGCATTAGGGAGCTCTCTGACCCCTGAGCAGCTGCCAGGTCTGCCAGCCTGGCTGCTGCCCTGTCCACCTGCTCTCTGCTCTCTACCAGGCTCCTGCTGACTGCTTCACAAAGAATCGGCCAGGTGTTTCCTGCCTGCTGGCCTGCCCACATGTTGGCTGCCAGTTACCAGGCTCCTTCTGCCTTGTTCACCTGCTGGCAGCATGCTGCTTCCCTGCTGCCCAGAATCCCCTGTTGAGTGGCAGGTGTTATCCTTTCACCCTGCTCATCTTTTCATACATTTCTAAAAGCATGAGTCTGCTTTTTTCTTTTTTTTTTTCCCTTCTTTTTTTTCCCCTTTCTTTTCTTTTTTTCTATATACACACACAGAGGCTCACATTTTCTCTGCCCCTCTGCCTGGTTTTTTCCTGCCCATGAATCTGCTTGAATAAGCTGGTGTGGAAAAAAACAGGTTCCATTTAAGATCCCAGCTGCACACTGACATTATCACTGGTGTCAATTTGTAAGCACATCTACAGGAATTGTTGCTGAGGCAGCAGGTTTTGCTGTGAGATTCAGCAAGCCTTGTGATTCTTTCCACATGAGAGCTTCAGAGGCAAAGCTTTGAGTACTTGCAATTTTTTGATTCCCTGTAGAATCAAGAAGTACCTCTGTGATATTTACATTTTGTGTACCTGAGGGTGGAGATTTTTTTTTCTGAATACAGTATTTGGAAAAGAAATCAAAGCAAACTAGAACATATCTCACTGAGCAAAGAGTCATTGCCATTATTTTCTTTTAATTGCTGACAAAATGAATAAAGCTAAATGAAACAACATGGGCACAACCCACTGTGCTCCATAGACCAGTGCAGTTTATCAAGTTGAATGCCCTGTATCTAGAGAAGCTAAATCCTGCTGTGCAAATAAAGAGTACATTTAAATTTCTCCAGCCATGTGAAGGAATGAAATGAAAAGGAGCAAGATAGTGGTGATGTAAGGTATGCAGCTTGAACATGAACATTGACATTAGATTGACTGTCCTTCCTTTGCATGAAATATAAGTCAAAGTCATCTTTGTTGGAGCACTAACAGAGTCATAGAATCATAGCATTGTTTAGTTTGGCAAAGTCCTTTAAGATCATCACGTTCAACTGTTAACCTAGCATTGCCACGTGCACCAGTAAACCATGTCCCTAGATGACACCTAGATGTCTTTTAACCCCCTCCAGGGATGGTGACTCCACCACTGCCCTGGGCAGCCTGGGCCAATGCTTGTCAACCATTTCAGTGGAGAAGTTTTTCCTAAATGTCCAATCTAAACCTCTCCTGGTGCAACTGGAGGCCATTTACCCCTGTCCTATCACTAGTTACTTGGGAGAAGAGATCAACACCCACCTGGCTACAACCTCCTTCCAGGTAGTTGTACAGAGCAATAAGGTCTTCCTTGAGCCTTCTTTTCTCCAGACTAAACAACCCTAGTTCCCTCAGCTGCTCCTCATAAGACCTTGTTCTCTAGATCCTTCGCCTGCTCGATTTCCCTTCTTTGGACAATCTCCAGCAACTAAATGTCCTTGTTGTAGAGAGGTGGCCAAAACTGAACCCAGTGTTCAAGGTGTGGCCTCACCAGTGCCCAGTACTGGGAGGCAATCCCTTCCCTAACATGTTACATAGCCCTCTGTGGATGCAACAATCAGCCTTTATGGTTAACATGCTAAAAGTTCTGTACTGGTTGTGTTGTGAGAGAGACTCTAGGGCCCAAAGACAGGCTTGCTTCAGGTGATACATGCGTAACTACACTCTATGTTCTCTGGAAATCTAGAGGGCTCTTTGGAGAGTGAATTACTACTGAACATGATGGAGTGAGCACTGGGAACCAACTTCAAAAGGTGGATCTGGGAGGGGATTTAACCCTAGGCTGCAGTGTGTGTACTGTTGCAGGCTGCTCGCAGATATCACTGAGTTCAGGTACAAAGCTTAAGCCACACACTGGGAGATTAATATTTTGGCTAAATAGCCATTACTGTAATTTCTGATAAGAAAAAGCTTAATTACCTTATGAGCTTTCTAGTGTATCTTAGAGCCACAGGAATGGCCAGAAAATCTTTAAAGGGCCTAATGAGCACAGAAAATATATAAATATTAGATGACATTTAAAGTATGAGGTATCTTTGATTCTATTTGTTGGTTGGTTTTGGTTGGTTGGTTTTGGGGGGTTATTAGTGGTTTATTGTTTGTTTGGGGTTTGTTTGTTTGGGTTTTGTTTTTATGAACATTTGAGTGAAGAGGTTTCACAGGTATTAAATTGATTTATTTATAATTTGCAAGTTCCTGCACACCTGGAGAATAATATAGCTACCTAGCCTTGTGGGATTATGTAGTATGGACACTGATAATCATCACAACCTTGACTGGGCAGTTAGGCTATAAGAGTCACATTTAGAGTGATCTCAGAGCCAATCAATATCATGTAGTATATCACAAAGAGAGATCTCTGTGCAAATAGTCCTTGAAGAGCCCTTCCATGTTGGATTAGGAAAAGGAAGTGGAAGATTGCAAGGAAGGTCATGGCCATGTGCAGAGTCACATCATGAAAGCTTTTCTGGGCTGCTCTCCACCTCTGCAAGTGCAGTGACTTTGTGGTTGTGGCCTTAAGATGCCCTGCTGTGGATACAGGTGGGGCCATACAGGCCCCTGTTAGTTTAAAACCAGGAAGCTCTGTAACCTCTCTGAATTGGTGTCTGACAGATGGGGTTACAGGTGTTTTACAAGCCAAAAGGCACCCAGAGTGCAGAAGCAGCTGCTTTAATCCAGTAGAGACAGATGACTGCTGGAATGACTAGGGCTATCAAAATTGTGAGAAGCTTGTAGGACCTTTTATTTTTCATTGCTTTATTTCTCATCCAGAGAAGTTTTTTAGCAATAGCAGTAAGAGAATGAATCTGCTTTATACTGGATCTTGTGATAGGAATTAATGTTTTCTTAAATATGATTTCTAAAAATTACTTTCTATAAGACATCTCTGACTAAGCATTTTTTGACAGTTCATTTAACCTTTACAAATACATATTAAATAGAATTTTGGCAAACTATAACATCACCTCTAACTACCACTGATATTTATTTTATTTGAAAAACTGGGAGGTAAGAATCTTACCTGAATAATTTATAAATCTTGAAAGAGTCATCATAATGGAAAATGCAAACAGTGCTGCTGCTTGTGAGGAAACTCCAAATCTCCACAAAACTGAGGGGCATTTTTTCCAGTGAAAAGGACCTTAGGAATTTGAATGGTTAGACAGTGGAACAGGTTGCCCAGAGAGGTTGTGGAAGCCTCATTCCTGGAAGCTTTTAAGACAAGGCTTGATGGGGCCCTGGGCAACCTGATCTAGTGGATGGTGTCCCTGCCAGGCAGGGGGGTTGGAATTAGATGATCTTGAAGGTCCCTTCCAACTCTGACAATTCTATGAATTTATAGCTTTCCCTCACAGCAAATTTAGGTTTTCTAATTTACATTGCTCCTTTTATAAACCTGTGCTAGGAGATGAGCACTTGTTCTTTCTGCTGCTTGGGAAAAAAATAAAGCTAGAACAAGGAGTCATAGAAACATAGAACAATATAAGTTGGAATGAACTTTTAGAGATGTCCTTGTCCTATGCAATAGGCCTTCATAAAAAGTCTGTCCTCATCTTTCATATAGGTCACTTTAAAGTACTGAAAGGCTGCAATAAGGTCTCCCAGGAGACTTCTCTTCTCCAGGCTGAAAAACCCCAACTCTTTTATCCTGTCTTCATAGAGGAAGTGTTCCATCCATTTTTGTGGCACTCCTCTGGACCCCCTCCAGTATGCTGATAGAATCATAGAATGTCCTGCATAGGAAGAGACCTCTGAGGATCATCGAGTCCAACTCCTGTCTATGCCCAGGACAGCCCCAACATCCCATGTGTCTGAGATTTTTGTCCAAATGTTTTCGAATTCTGTCACATTTGGTGCCGTTGATGAATTCTCCAGGGACCTGTTCCAGTGCTCCACCACCCTCTGGGTGAAGAACCTTTTCTTAATATTCAACCTTAAATTACCCTGGAAGAGCTTCATGCCATTCCCTTGGGTCCTTTTGCTGGTCACCAGAAAGAAGAGATCAGCTCCTGCCCCTCCAATTCCCCTAGTGAGAAAGTTGTAGATGGCAATGAGGTTTACTTGGGTCCACTTCTCCAGCTTTTCACAGAATCACAGAATGTCAGGGGTTGAAAGGGACTCTGGAGATCATCTAGTCCAACCCCCCTGTCACAGCAGGATTCTTCCTTGACCGGCAATCGAACCTGGGCCCCAGCAGTGAGAGCACTGAGTAACTGCTGGTCACCCTGCATGGCATCCTGCCCCTCAGACAAAGGAAGTGATTACACACCTAATTCCTGCTGCCTGTACCAGGTGTGTATTTTTTATTATTAGGGGCAAATTAAATTTCCAAACAATAATTTAGAGAGGAAAGATAACACCCAAATCTCTATTACTGGTGTTACATGTAAAAAAACCTTTTCAGAGGTTTTGATTTCAGAATTCAACCTTCTGTCGTTTAAATGTCAAATTTGTGCAAGCAATGACTACTTGTATACAGTGGACACTTCTCACTCCTATTTGCTGATAGTGAGGAAAGATTATTGACTGCTTAGAGTGGGCATAACTAATGTCCACATCCTAAGTTATGAGTGCAAAACAAACCCTAAGTAAATGGCCTTTCAATGTGCATATGGCAGGTGCATATGTGCACACAGTAATGACTAGCTGGCCTAGTCTTGCTTCTATTAAAGCTCCTTATTGCACATATGTTGGTGATTCTGTACACAACAGAAAAGATGCAGTGGATCCTTAAATATTAATGAGAACTGGCTGTTATGGTGTCTTGCTGCAGTACCTCCCACTGGTTCCCCAGGTACAGAGAGGTTTTAGATTTGAAAACAGACATGAGCTGATGAAAACCAAAACAAATCTCTCCAAGTTTCCTCTATTTCTAGCTACCAAAAAAATTACTTCAATATGTCATTCTAGATTTTTAATTTCACTAAACAAACGTGCAACCTTACTTGTTATTGATTGCCAATATCATTTGACATTTTTCTTTTACTGTAAACTAGTCATAAAGAACATTTTAAACCCAGAGTTTCATAGTGATTCAGAATTCACATTTCTGTTCTTACATTCCCTGATCATCTCTATGAACCTCACAATAGTCATAACCACCTTGCTCGTACCTCCACTAGTTTTCCATCTCTAAAGGCTTTAAATGTTGACTGATGTTCTGTCACTCCTAATGCTCTATATCACCTGGATACTATTCCTCTCTCAGGGAACTTTTCTTTCTAACATATTGCAGTAAGTTATTTCAGCAGAGTTTCTTATGAGAGATTTAAGATTTTTCACATGAGAAAGAATTTATTTTTTAGCATAGGATGCCTGAGAGACAGAAGTGTCTTTGGGAAAAGAGACAAAGGAAAAGATCAGCATTCAATATCTTAGCAGCAGCACTGCAGGAGGAAACTCATGCTCCTAAGTTTATACTTAATTCTCAGTGGATCTTAATCAAATGTTGTAGATATGTTGTGCTTGGCTTCTAGGCTTGTAATGAAAAGAGCTTTGTGCAGACAGAATTTAGATTAAAATCAGCTTCTTTTTTTCCCTGATAATATTCAGAGTTGTCATTTCAGCAGAAAGTGAGCCTAAACTCAACTTTAATAGAAAACCAAAAATATTGCATTTGATAACGGAGAGTGTGATGCTATTAAAATGTAACTCCAGGAGAAGGGAGCATTTTCTTTCCCCATCACACACACGGATAGACGTGCTTCCCCTTGAATGCCCCCTGGAAAGTCTGACTGCACTACCTGGGAATCTGGAAGAGAAGGTCAAAACTTGCATCAAAGGAAATATAAGAAGAGAATAATCTATCTGCATGTTAACATTCAAACTGTCTGCGTTGTTTTTTGGCAGTTTAAAATTGGAACCTTGTTGTATCCTGAGAGTTTCTTTAATGAATTTTTCTGGCACTGAGACCCTTCTATGCTTGAAGGCTTTTTCATTTCTTGACTCTCAGGATATAAAGACACTCACAAGGTTACAACAGGCTGTGGTGACATGAGGGAACCGGCTCTTGTCAAAGGACAATAACTGTTCTGGCTGAGGAACAGAGCAGGGTGATTTCTGAGGACAGCAGACATGTCAGCTTTTGCACAGCTTCCCTCTCCGTAGCAGCTCCATCACATCTCCTGGGGTCTACAGCTTCACTCCCTAGATATCTCTGTGAAGTGCCAGCCCTCTGTACATTTACAGAAGGACCTGGGCTGGCCACACACCACTGAGCCTTTATCTGAACAGTGGCCATAGAGTGGTGCTGGGAGTGTGGAAATGCAGCCCTTCCCTGGGTGAGCAGCCCAGACTGGTGCTTTGCTCCCCTGTAGGGCATCAGGGAGTAAACCTAACAAGTCCTAAAAGAACAAAGGGAAGGTGTTGCTTCCTGGAAATTGCAAGACTCATAAACTCAGAGCTAGAAGCATGGGGCAAAGAAAGTATTATGTTGGAAGTCTGAGGGTTTGATTGTTTTATTTATTTGCATAGTTATGAGGATCAATTAATAATGTCTGTATCTACCTGAAATCTAACGGTAGGTATTGTCACTATACCCTTAACTGTTCCTTTTCTGTTGTTATTGTTTGCCTGTCAATGTTCCTTCTCCTCTGGCTACTACTGGAACAGGAAGAACATCATTCATTCTATGGTTAAAAACCCTCTTAAAGTTTTTAATTTAAATATAACCAGAAAAGTCTATGTTCATTTACTTTTGCATCACCATTATCTGTTTGTTTAAATATCACTCTTCCGGTATTTGCCTTCTGTCTTGTTTAAAACCAGAAGTTGTATCTCATTTAGGCCCCTTTTTAGGCCAGATAAACAACATATTTTAACCTCCTCACTGCTCAGACTCTCCTTCTCCCTGGGACTTTGCTAGTGTTTCCCTGCTAGTTTTCCTGTCAGAGTTCATTCTTCTTGATTCCAAATGTTTTCTGATCATGTCCGTTCACAGAACCATAGATACACAGAACAAACCAGGTTGAAAGGGACCAGAAAAGACATTCTAGTCCAACCTCTCATGAGAAAGGGAGCTCAGATGAGGTTATCTAGCACCTTGTCCAATTGATCTGGCGATGGGGGCATTACCATCTCCTGGAGCAGGTTGCTCCAGTGAATGATTGTTCTTACTGTTAAAAGTTTCTTTCTTATATTGAGAAGAAACTTCTCTAATGCAACTTGTATTCATTGCTCTTTGACTTCATCATGTGACTCCTTGTGAAGACAGAGCCTCTATCTTTGTAAACTCCCTGTAAGTACTGGAAAAATGTAATGAGATCTCCCCCCATGATCCTTCCTTTTTACAGGAAGAAAAGACCTAACTCCTTTAGTTGATAGATTTAGTTTATACAAAGATGATTTGAATGTGTTCAGCTACAAATATTTATTTATTTATTGCTAGCAAAATCCATTTGTGGCTTCCTTTTCATTCTTCAGAGAAAATTTTGTATCACAATTTCTGACTACTAAAAGATACTATAACAAATAAAAAAACCCCAAAACAAAGCAAACAAAAACCCCCAAACAACAACAAAAAACCCCAAACCAAAATAACAACAACAATAAAAATATCCCTATACTTCTTATTTCTGACCTGGGTTCAGCTAGGCTGGGGTTAACTTTGCACAAGAAGTGGGCAGGGGCTACACCCAGGCCAGACAAGGGAATCAGCCAGGGAGGATTTCCATACCATACTAATGCCATGCACTCTTAATAGGGGCAGAGTGGTGTGGGCATGGAGGAGGTTGCTCAGTGATGGTTTCTCGGTGATTTGCTCAGCATGATGTGTTTTATAGCACTTCTTTATATATTATTAGTTTAGTTTTCTTGTTAATCCTGTTATTTCTCCATTCTCTGTACTAGTCTATTAAACTTTCCTTATCTCAACCCATGAGGTTTGGTCTTTTTGCTCCTAATTCTCCTCCCTCTCCTGCTGGAAGGAGAAAAGTGGAGAGTGCATTGTGCAAGTTGCTTTTGTGAGGCTAGACTGATGGCTGGGGCATTTCAAGGACCCAAAAGGCTACTGGTGGGCCATTGGTGTAACTACCATAGAGAAGGAGGTAAATGAACAGTTGTCCATCTTGTCTGGTATCTCAGAAGACCCTTCTGTGTGGGGTTGCTGAGGGCTGAAGATCAGCAGGTGCCAATTACTACCCCAGTGGTACACCAGCAGCAGTATCACATGGGCCGAGAGTCCCTGATTCCTAACCATGAACTGAGTCTTGGCATTTTTGCTCCTGATTCTCCTACCCCTCCCACCAGAGAGAGGCTGCTGGGGAGGCACTGTGAGAGCACCTTTCAACTGACAACTGTCTTAAACCACAAAAATTATCAACACCAAAAAGTCCTGAAAGTGTCCTAAAATACACTAAGAGCTTAGACTATAAAGGCCTACAGATATTAAAAGTGTTCTAAATTTTCCCTAGAAGGTATGAGAAATCAGGTTCTGAGCACAAGAAATACGTCTCCCATGCATACAGGGACAAATGAGAAATGTTCAGACTCAGTTATTTCTTGATGCTAATTTTCATTCATATTAATTAGCCCTTTTTTCCATCTAAGTTCTACATCAAACATTCATTCTGAAGACATTATTTCAGCATGCAGAGGTGTACATACTGCTCTGATGTATATTTTCAGCATATGGAGTATAACCAGTACATATTTCCAATGAATCTATTTCTATTTACATGAATATACTGAACATTATTTGTCAGTTTTACTTTGGCCATAAAGACTCCATTACAGGATCTGGAGGACATACTCTTTAATAATAAATGGAGATTAAAAAAATAATGTAACATTTAATCTCAGTAATCAAACACACAAGGCAGGAGATTCAAATTATAAAGGTATGCAGTGTTAACTCCATTTAAATTGCCCATCCTGTAATTTTATGTCATGCATTATTCATGTTCATACTTAGCATTGAAAAAAACAATGTAAAAGAGAATTGTTCAAAAAGGCTATGTAGTCAGAGTGATTTTTCTTCACAATCAAGATGAGAGCTATGAAGGCAGTGCTCAAATCCAAAAGGTTAAATTCAGATAAGGGGATGGAGTTTAGAATTACTATGGAGATTAAAGTTCATGACACTCAGATATCTTGGTCATTCCTAGATTTCTGCCCAAGCTGTCAGAGAGCTGATCTTTATAAAGCTCCTATGGAAAGTTTGAAAACAAAGAAAGTGTGGGGTTTTTAGATTATATGAGCTTTTTCAAATATCTTTGAAGCTAATATGCAAAGCAAAATGTAGCCTTTAACTACTTAGAAAAGATTGCAATATCACCTTCTTTTATGCCTTTGAAGTAATTACCAAAGAATATTACCATGTGATAGGAATAAGTTGATTTCAGTAAAGACAAACCGTCTGTGAACACCACTATGCCAAAAATCAAATAGAACTTGCCTCTGTTTAAAAATATTGAATGTCAAAAACTCACTTAACAAAGGCCAGGTT
Organism: Galbula dea; assembly: GCA_013399015.1. Taxonomy (NCBI): domain Eukaryota; kingdom Metazoa; phylum Chordata; class Aves; order Piciformes; family Galbulidae; genus Galbula; species Galbula dea. The sequence continues at coordinate 75,961 of VWZX01010259.1, forward strand.
TCAATTGCCAAAATATAGGCAATTAACAGCAGTTTAGATGCCCTGGTATATTTTTCTTCCTTCTCAGCTGATTTTTTACAGCAGCAGGTCCCAGGTTATACCTATCAGCCCTTTCAGTGAAAAGATTTCTTCATACTAGCACAGGATGGATCCTTTTCTGCAGGTTAAACTTACCTTGGGACAAATTCCTACAACAGGCTTTGTTCTTCCAGATATTCATATTTTAAGTCTTAGGATGAGACTCATACCACCTGTTTTAGAAGTTCTCGTGCATTTTACACCCTCAATTTCTGAACCTGAAAAGAAGACAAGATGATTGAAAGAAGCTTGAACATTTCCATGCCACATTCTTTCTCACACAGCAGCATGCACTGAAAAGCATGGATATTTTCCTAAACACTCTGGGTTCTGTGTACTTTATAAAGTCAATACAATCTTAGCCAATCTTTAAGCTTGTTTAAGTCTTCTTAACAAATGTTATATGTTTTCCTTCTGTGTCCTCTTTGCCTGTACACACTCAGTAACAGAACTCTTAAAGGACACTGAAGAAGGCCATGGGAGAGCCAAATTCTCTGCCATCATAAATGGATTCAACATGATTAATTCCAGGAAATTACTTCACCAGTTTGAACTGTTATTGAGTTCAAATGATATTGGTATGTGTAAGACCAGCATATAATCCAGTATTTATTGGTTGTGCACATACTGCAGCAAATGGCATGGTGATGTTACTGCCCTGTATGAATAGCATAGCATATTAAGTCACTGTAGCTTTGTGATCTGAAGAGTGTTTAGATAACATTTTTTTTTTTCAACCAAGATGCTGGTGCCTGCTTTTAGAGTTGTCATCTAACCTCATTCAAGGAAACATCATTTCCCCCTGTAAGGCAGCAGACCGTCTGCCTAAGGCTGAGCAGGAACCAACAACAAATGTTACATATAACATAATGTTACTATCATTTTATAAACTATCATGTTGTGGAAAATTGAGTTGAAGCTGTAATCTACAATGAAGTCAGTAATGGACAACTTCAGGAGTTTTTGGGTAATTTCAGTATTTCTGAACGTCTGAAGTCATAGAGGTATCCAAGCAACTTCTGCAGGAGAAATGAAGTAAATAAATGTAATTTCCTCCCACAAAAGCACTTTAGTTAGATGGGCTTATAATAGCCTGGAATGATATTCACCATTCTAACTCACAAAAGTAAGGTTTAAATATATCCCTAAAACAATTGAACAAAATAAATTGCTCAACTATTCCAGAAATATATTAATGTACTTAAGGGAGCTCTTCTTGCATTCATTGTCATTTATGACAATATTATATCACAAGAAGAAACTTTGGTTGCATCACAGAATCACAGAATGTTAGGAGTTGGAAGGGACCTTGAAAGATCATCTAGTCCAACCCTCCTGCCACAGCAGGATTCCCTAGACCAGGTCACACAGAAGCGTGTCCAGATGGGTTTTGAATACCTCCATAGAAGGAGACTCCCCAACCTCTCTGGGCAGTCTGGGCCAGTGCTCTGACACCTCAACTGGGAAAAAATTTCTACATGTATTCATACAGAATCTCCTATGCTTCAGCTTACAGCCATTGCCCTTTGTCCTGTCACTGGGCTCCACTGAGAAGAGCCTGACCCCATCCTCCTGACACACACCCTTCACATATTTAAAAGCATAGCTGAGGTCACTGTAGGAGACTGTTTGAATCCACTTTCTTATCAGCTATGGAAAACAGGTTTCTTAGCTGTGCTGAGGCTGCGTGTTAATGTCTAACCTTGGAGAAGACAATGCCAGACATCGAGGAGCCAGAGTCTAGGAAACTGCTGTGCAGGACAATGAGGCCTAGTTAAAACCTTGAGATAAGGCCCAGGTGTGTGGACATCTCGTGAGGAATTTATTCATGAGAAAAGTCTGAAGAAACCTGCAGGAGATTGCCTTTTTCTTAAGGATCAGTAGGACCTTGTCCTGTACCTTTTCCTATAAAAACCTTAGGAAAAAGCCTCGTGGTTGTGAGTTGTGCTGGTGAGTTGTGAGTGGAGCTGTGAGTGGTGTGTGTATGAGAGAGAATGTGAGCGTGATCACCCACCGTCATGGAAGAAGCAGGGGGACTCAGGACCCTCGACACATCACTGGACCTGATCCATGGTGTTGTGACTATGCCCTCTTGCTCTCTGTTCTGTCTCTCTGCCTAATTTTTCCCTCTTTCCCTCTGTCCTACTGTCTTATCTCTCTAACTCTTTTGTTTCAATAAACCTTAATTGATTTTTGGCATTTGACCTCGTTTGTGTCTTAATTTCACTCTGGGAAATAAACCTCGAATCTACCCCATGTCCATTAACCGGACCGGGACAGGTCACCCCTTAGTCTCCTCTTCTGCAAGCTAAAAGAGACCCAGCTCCCTCAGCCTTTCCTCATCAGGAAGATGTTCCACCCCCTTCATCATCTTGTTGGCTCTGTGCTGGACTCTTTCCCTATCCTTCAACTGAGGGGCCCAGAACTGGACACAATATTCCAGATGTGGCCTCACCAGGGTAGAGTAAAGAAGAAGAAGAACGTCTCTTGACCTACTAACCACACCCCTTCTAATCTACCCCAGAATCCCATTGGCCCTCCTGCCCACAACAGCATCTCTGTTCTTAGCAGTTTGGTAAGAGAAAAAGAAGTTATTTCAGGCTAGCTTCACCTAAGGAGTGGACTATCATTAACTTCATTACAACAATTAGACTTCTATGTATTTATCAAAGACTGCAGCTATATTCTAGGGATCTACTGATCACTCTTTTCTCACTGTCAGACTTGGTATACCTTGGCATTACAATCAGTTATTATACATTCTCTTTCATGAAAACCAAATGCAAATATTGCACACTAGTTATATTTGCCCCAAACACTTCAGCTATATTTCAGTTTTGATTGAAACCAGTCAGTGTTCAAACAACTTGCCTCTGCAGAACGATTATTTCATGATTTCACAGTTAAAAGTCAGTTACTGCTGAAACACCTCACAGAGGCTCTTCAAGTTTTACTAAAACCTCCCTCAGAAGGTTTTGATCCTAGACTCTTTTCTTCAGTTGTTCCATACCAGATTATATTAGTACTGACCTTAGGTACATCTGCATTTAAAGCTCTTACCTGTTGAATTAAAGGAATCCAACCTCAAAATGATTTGAAGCACAGCAACAACTTCAAGAGAGATGTGTCTCTGTTGGTGAAAAAAAATACTCCTGTAATCAGAGGAGCTGTGAGCTAAGTGTTCTCCTATGAAGAGATGTAACTTTATTTCTGAAGTCACCCATTAAAAGATTCCCCTTTTTTAAAAAGCGGAAGAAAGGAAAAACCCAAACCAAGGGCCCAGCAGTAGTAAAAGATGTTTTTCATTTTCCTTGCAATGCAAAATCACATTCTGATACCTAATGACTGACATGAAATCCAGCACTTTTCCTCTGGCCATCTGTAACAATCACAAGAAGGTAAGGAAATAAATTATGAACCTAAAAATTGCTTTGACTGCAAGTCATAGTAGTTAGCCTTAGCTCTCAAAGACAAGAGGTGATTATGTACTGTGAAATTTACAGTACTACCCAAGTTTCAGATCAATGGACATTTCTTGGTTTCTGAAGCACTTCTGTAGGATCTTTAACTCTGTAATGGATCTGCAACTCAAAGCCCGTGGCTGATATTGCTGTTACTGTTCACTGCATTTTGGTATTACCTGGATTCTGCAACACAGCAGTGCCAAAGCATGCTAGGCATTCTCAGGAGAGATCAGTTTTGCAGCTCTGCAGATTGCTTCTGCAGCATTGATGTGTGGCCCCACACCCCCAGATATTCACGAATACCACCCCAGTTTAAAACTTTTAAATTTCAGGGATAAAGTAATATGTCCTGCAGTTGTTGCTGTAGTCTATCTTCTCAGAACATGCCAAATAATGCCAATAAAAGGACTGGATCATCAGTCAATTGCCTTTGACTGTGGTGTTAATTCTGAAGAGTGCATAACAAAACCTGATTTCTAGTTTTCAGAAGCACCCATTCCCACTTGTACTGTTTTCATTAGCTCTAATAATAGCTAACTTCTGATTTCTGCTGATCACCACATACTGTGCTCCCCACCATCAGAGTATGCTGCAGCTCAAGATCCTCTTCAGGGAATGCTGTTGAATTTCTGAATGCAAGAAAAGGAGTAATTAATACCCAAATAGGATTAAAAAGCTGCATAAAGGAAGAAACCCTTAAAGTGTCTCATTTAATTAATTTGTCTAGTTTTCCAGACAATAGCATTGATCATAAAGGATTAATTTGATATTAATGCAGATGTCATATGTACTTCAGCTGGAACTCCTCTGTAATTCAGTATTAGCTAAATGTACCATTAAAAGAAAGCGTTACTCATAAAAAAGGTAGGGTTAGTGAATTTGAGTTTACTTTATATTCTTTTTTTGCCATTAAAGAACATTTATAGCTGGAAAGAAAATGAAAGTTTTAAAGCTGTTAAGGATGCATAAAATGTATCCATTTGCAAATTGAATATTGCTTAACTTGGTCAGATTTTACCCTTTCATAATCTAAATCTTGGGAAATTAGCTAAAATAGGTTGCATATAGAACAATCAAAGCAGTAAAAGAAGTGCATTAAGTTGTGTTAATATGTGATCAGCATTGAATTTTGTACAACTGTGCTCCCTAGCCAGCTTTTTTTCTGCTATAATAGGCATATCTTTTTGTCTCCTCTCTTTAAAAGCATTCAGAAAATTTATCCATTTACTGAGAATAGATGTTTGGAATTGTGAATATGATACTTCACAGCTAGGTCAAACTCTCATTATATATAAATTACAATAACAATCATCTTTTCAAGCAATCCTGGCCCAAATCTGAAGTGATGTAACTCAGCATCTTTCTAGTGTCTTCAGTAGAACTGTACTAACTTATAAATCACTTCTCTAATGGTTTTAGTGTTTGAAGTGTTAAAATACATGTTAGTTGAACACTGATTTATACCTGCATAGTCTCTAACTCATATCCTATTAACATACACAAAGGGAATATATTAGATCCTACCAGAATTTGAGACATAACTGCTAAAGTCAACGTGGGAATAATTCTTAAAAATCAGTTTCCTGTTTCATTGCTGGAAGGATGACCTTGTATGAAATAAAACTGGTCAAACTAAAAGGCAAGAGAAAATTGCACAGGCAGTGGAAGCAGGGTCAGGTATCCCAGGAAGAGCACGGGGCACTGTCCTGACGTAGAGGAGTGAGGTCAGGATAGCCAATAACAGAAAAAAACAATAAAGATTGTGAGAATTTATTTAAAATGCAAAGCAATTTGCTTAAATTTGTCATTTAACATTAACATGCTGAAAGTTAACTGTCTGGTCCATGCTGCCACCTCTCCTCTAACACTCATCTAACGAGGAGAAGTGAGCATCTCCAGGGGGTGATTCATCCCACCGCTCAGGTTCTTGTGCTAGTGATGATGATTCATTACTACAGTTCCTTCAGCTTGCAGCCTCATTATGACAAAAACACGGCAGAAACCCATTAGAAACAAAGACACTGTCCCAAAGAACTTGTCCTGACTACATACTCTCTAGACTCTCCTTCATCCAAAAGGCAGAGACCTTCCAATATTTATAATTATTCTAATGTGGAAAATTAAAACCTCTTTAAAATAGGATGTAAGTGTGAGTAAGGAGTCTGTCCAAGAAGCAGTGAAGTACATTTCCAGAAAGCAAATAACAAGAAAAAGGAGGAGCAGTTATAGAAGATACTAATTTGTAAATTCTTTCCACAGAATTCTTTGGGGTATTCTGAGTATCTCAGCTAATTTCTCTCAAAGAAACAGATTTTACCAGTGTTCAATCTCTAACAGATGGAGAAAAAAGTTTAAACATGTACTCATGTGAAAAAATTACTAGTACCATTCCACAGATTTGTGCAGGAAAGACAAATGTATAAAATGATTTACAAAAGCATTTTCATCTTTTGTACATGGGTTTGCAAGACTAGAGAGAGATATGAGGGTGATAAACATTCCTTTTTTTTATACAGACTTGGATCACAAATGGTGCAGCTACTGAACTTCTAGAATTACTTGTAGGTGTTTGTATCCATGAGCTGAAACTGCTCAAGAAAAGATCTTATCAAACATTTTGAATAAATCCTAAGTAAGAGATTTGGTCCTTAAATTCCATAGTCTACCTTAAAATCTGCAACGTGAAGTCAAATACATTCAAAGTGATTGAACTGCAGAGCTATGATCGGTCTTTATAGTACCTAAAACACACAACTTCTTGCTGCATTTGTCCTTAGGTGAACAGCTGTTCAATACTATCTAGGTTGTGAATTACTAACTATCATTTAGCATGACCATTTAAAATACTACTGCCACTTTCCTCTTTAAATGAGGAAAACTATGAAATCTATTTAGAAATGGCAAGAATATATGATGAAATAAAAAAAATCCCTTCTGGTTACAACAGCTGCACATTGCACATACTTGAATGATTGCTGCAAATCTACCTTAAAAGAGCCTGATACATTCACGTTTGGTAAGAAAGGGCTCAGAGCTCCATTGGTCAAAAGCCCTCCAGGGAAAAAAATATTTCCCTATATTTGATTTCACTTCTTTTTTCTTTTTCAGCTGCCTTATCCATTTTCTTTACATCTTAAATATTAATCAGATGATACAGTATTAAAAAGCCTGCCTGCATATCTTGGGGCATCTCTATCATATAAGTAGAGCAACTCTGAATACATATTCTAAAATATATTGAAGGCTCCTTAGAAATGAGATGAGCCTCCGTTTCTGGCAATGTACCTCTAAGTGTGATTAATATTAATCAACATATAGAATATGTTATCCATCTTCTGGAGCAAAACCATGCATTCAGTGCTGTTGGAATAGCCATGTACCTCACAAACAAATGTTCTAGCCTCCTGCATGCCTTTGGAACCGGTGCTAAGTGCCTAGTTCAGGGAGCACACATTCATCAGGTCATTTAGGCTACTTTGCAAAATCACAGGCTGTCCATGATTAACTTGAATATTTATTGAGGTTTATTATTGATCAAATTTTATATTCAGACTTCAAGCATTGTCTGGTATTTGAATCATGTTCATTGTTTGTCTTCAAGTACTGACAACTCCAGGGTAGAGTTTCAGCATCCTACTTGTGTCCTAGTTGAGCAGCTGGGACCGGTTTATCACTGTGTGGGTATGACCAAAGCTGTGTATTCTATGCCCTCTATGTCATTTCTAAGGAGCTGTTAACAATAGACCAAGAACAGGAGAGTGGCATCAGATGGGAGAGAAGCCTGTGAGATAGGAGGTGTGATAACTCCCCTCCAGGGAGTCGTTAGCACCTTCACACCCAGCCTGAGGGGTCACGTCTGCTAATGGGCCATCCACGATTCCCAAAATATCCCATGACTCACAGAGTTAGATCAACTATTGTGGAACTCCCCGCCCTGGGGGAGGCACTGGGCATCCCCACCTGCACCAGGGAGTATAAAATCTTGGGGTTTGGGAACTTCTAAACCACTCTTTGGATCCGGAGGAGGACCAGAACCTCGACAGGACTGCGTCCCCTCCTCTCAACCAGACTGTGACCATCATCTGCAAGCAACAGGTTTTCTCTTTCACTTTGGACTCGGGGGGACCACGTGGGGCTTGGCACATGGGCTAACAAACACCATTCTTTTCCTGCCCCAGGGTGCTGGGTTGCAATTCTGGGTTTTGTGGGTTAAAACCAATTTCTTGTTGTATCATTGCATTTATTGTAATATTTTCTTTTTTATTAAATTGTAACTCTGCTTTATAATCTCTCTCGTGTTGGGTTCATTTCTCCTGCCGGTTTACCTTTAAACTAGTACAACTTGGTTCATCTAAACAAAACCTAACAGAAGAGCAAACTCGAGAAGGTAGCTGAATCTTTAAGTATTTTGGAGAGAGATGGTGAAAGTATGTAGATAAACTGCAGGAAATGAAATAGCAAGAGGGAGGAACTGAAAGGGCAGTAAGTGATTTCTTTCTCTCGTACAAAGCACTCGCACAAATATGTTTATTGAAAAAACCCTCTAAAACTTAATTCACTTTATATACACTTTAATATCTTATTTTTTTCCCCCAAAGTCACAGAAAGAAATGTCATGTGGTTACCAATTTCTACAATTCTTTATAACAGAGACTGCAATCAGATTTCTGCCTGCTTTAATAGCTTTTTTGTTAGGATGAAAACACAAGGAGGGAGAAAAATCTATTGCCTGACACTTGCAGGCAGTGGCCTAGCTTATAATAAATAAATAACTAGGGTTTTTTAAAAGTCCATTGTTGAAATTGTTACAAGAAAATAAAAGAAGCACACAATAAGGGAAAAAGAGACTTGCTGAATACTTGCAATAGGTTTGAATATTGCCTTGCAGCTCAGGAAACCAAACAGTGAAAGTCAATTGTGTGCAAATAGAAAAGAGTACAGCAGGCATGAATACAGACCCAGAGCCTCAGCTTGTATAAACCTAGCCATGCTCTACTGGTGTCAATGGAGTTTATTCAATGTATACTGGATGATAATCTTCACTGAAATACTTAATTCATTAGCAAACCCAGAAACAGAGTCAGAACATTTTCTTGTATTTTGCAGAGGACTGCAGTGTGGCTAGAGAATGCTTAACCCCAACAGGGCAAGTAAGTGCTTGCAGACTGCAGTGAGTAGCTTACCAGTGGTATGCACTAATCAAAGATGTAGACCAATGGGTTTAAATTCTGCTCTACTTCAATGTCTCTACATGTATTAGAAAAATATTATGTTTTCTAACCCCTTTGCCTTGAAGTCATTTCATGCCAAAGCTGTGAAAACTTGCTAGCTAATAAATGAATTAAAGGCAATTTGGGTAGATGTAGATATTTCCATGATTTTATTATACACTCAGCCACTGCTCCATGGATAAGACTTTGTAAGGGTTTGTGTTGTGCAATATGGACTTGAACAGAAACATTAAGTCACCCTTAAGCTTATGGAGCTGCCTCCTTAAAACCCAGATGAAAAGCAACAGTAGAACTTGATTTTGTCAATAAAGCTGTTTCTGAAGAAGAATCTCCTTACTAAAAACACCTAAAATAATTAGGCTTACCATTTTCTTGTGCAATTACCAAGTGACATTTTTTTGGGAAAGGATGTCACTATTTCATATAGAATCATAGAATGGTCTAGGTTGGGAAAGACCTCTAAGATCATCAGGTCCAACTGTCAACACACCACCACTATGCCACTAAACCATGTCATGAAGTGCCATACCTGTATGTTTTATGAACCCCTCCAGGGATGGTGACTCCACCACTGCCCTGGACAGGCTGGGGCAATGACAAACAACTCTTTCTGGGAAGAAATTTTTCCTAATATCCAACCTGAACATCCTCTGGTACAACTTGAGGCCATTTCCTCTTGTCCCACTGCTAGTCACCTGGGAGAAGGGACTGATCCTCATTACAATCATAGAGGGTTGTAGAGAGTGAGAAAGTCTCCCTTCAGCCTCCTTTGCTCCAGACTAAACAACCCCAGTTCCCTCAGCTGCTCCTCATAAGACATATTCTCCAGATCCTTCGCCAGATTTTTTGCCCTTCTCTGGACACACTCCAGCACCCCTATATCCTTCTTGAAGTGAGGGACCTGAAATTGAACTCAGCATTTGAGGTGTGGCCTTATCAGTGCCAAGTACACAAGGGTTCTGATTCCCATCCCCATCTTCAAGCTCAGGGAGCTGAGTACCCTGAGGATAACTGCTCTGACTGTCAAAGACCAAGGCAAAGAAGACTTTAAGTACCTCAGCTTTTCATCATCCTTGGTGGCAATGTTTCCTCCCACATCCAATAAAGTATGGGGATTTTGTTTGACCCTCCTTTTACTCTTAGTGTATTTGCAAAAACATTGTTTTTAATGTTTTATAATAGTTTTATATGAGATCTACCTGGGCTTTCACCTCTTCAATTGTCTCTCTGTATGACATAATGACTTCCTTCTATTGAGTTGCCTGCCCTTTCTTCCAGAGTTGGTCTATTCTCTTTTTTCCCCCAACAATTCCCAGCCGGAGCTCCCTGTTCAGCCAGGCTGCTCTGCTTCCCTGTTGGCTCATCCTACGAGGGGCATCAGGGACAGCCTGTTCTTGTGTTTTTTAGATTGCCCTCTTGAAGAATGTCCATTTTTTCTGGACCTTTTTGCCTTTCAGAACTATCTCCCAACTGACTGTCTCAACCACTGTCCTGAACAGACCAAAGTCTGCCCTCCAGAAGTCTAAGGTAGTGGTTTTGCTGACTCCCTTCCTTACTTCCCCAAGAACTGCTATCATTTCATGGTCACTATGCCCAAGCCAAACTCCAACCACCACATCTTCCACCAATCTTTCTCTGTTCATAAACAGAAGGTCTAGCAAGACACCTTCCCTGGTTGTCTCTCTCACCAGCTGTGTCAGGAAGTTCTCTTCCACACACTCCAGGAACCTTTTAGGCTGTTTCCTCTCTGCTGTGTTAGCAGTGTCAACACCTGGCAAGTTGAGGTCCCTCATGAGAACCAGGGCTAGAAACTGTGAAACTTCTGCCAGGCACTTACAGAATGCTTCATCTGCCTCTTCATCTTGGTTGGGTGGTCCTTTAGCTTTTTGTATGGCTACAGGAAAGATGACTTTAATACGAGCTTCTGTGTGACCTGGTCTAGGGAATCCTGCTGTGGCAGGGGGGTTGGACTAGGTGATCTTTCGAGGACCCTTCCAACTCCTAATATTCTGTGATTCTGTGATAATGGAGCAGTGATCACACAAATGGTCTGGCATTTCATCTATTTCATTTTCAAATAATGATGCTCCTTCCAAAAAGGAAGGAATCAAATTTCATTTCAAATTACATTACCACCTTTATTAGGGCAGAGATGATTACTCACCTGTGCAAAGCTGCAGGTTTACAACAGCTGAAACAGACCCAGATGCAGGATTTTGAAGATTTATAAGTGTAGTCCTGTGGCCTGGGAGCTCTTTCCCTTTGAGACTGTGAAGAGCCTTAAGGGATGAGAAAATCAGATCAGAGGATTCAAACAATGAAACCCAAAATGAGAAATGTTTCAAATTAGATCTGAAAGCCTTCTGTTGATTTCTTTGACTCGTGTGTGAGTCAAGAGAGGATAGCTTTACAAGGAAGGGAAAAAAAACAGAACAAACCAACAACAACAAAATCCCCACTACCACTGAAAGATCAAAAAGACCAGACACACAGCAACAACACAGCTGGAAGTAATACTGAATTTTCAAAGGGGTAAATTACTTCTGCCTGTAGATGAGCTTAGTCAAAATTTCAACTTCTTTTACTTGCAGAAAAGACAGATTTTTTTCATAGAATCACAGATTCATTTTGTTTGGAAAAGGCCTTTACAGACACTAACCTAGGAGTAACCTTCAAGTCCCATTTCCTGAGTCCCAAGTTCATGCTTTTGTTGCAGCCAACTTTCTCGTTGGGCAACAACATTTGTTTCCTACCAGTTCCTCTTGCACCACACCCTTTTGCTTCCTCTGGAAGGAAAGTAGAACCTGGAGAGCAAAATGAAGCAACACTGCTTCTCAGGAACTCTCTAAGAAGCCCAGAAGCTTTTAGAGGGACCAGATGTGGACAAAACACTTGTGAGGACAGGAGGTGTCTCTTGGAAACTCTAGTTTGTGCTACTCAAATACCTGAGATCTTCACTCTGCTTAAGCAGTACTTTTGCTGCCAAATCATTCTGTCTAGCCTCCTCCTCCCTTTACAGCAAAGCTAGCTTCTTTGCATATGCAAAGGAGACTGTTTCTAACTGCCTTCATCAGCATGCAGAGGGTGTGTTAGAACAGGAGAGTGGCATCAGATGGGAGAGAACCTTCCCAGGTTCAGCCACTACACTGGCTCCCTCTCAGCTGTTGTACCCACATGACACACAAACTCCACTGTCAACAGAAATGTAACTGTAAGGCATGAGACGTTACCACTTGGTGAAGAAGTATTCCTGTCATCTTCCTACCTGTTTGATGCAAACCCTCGTGCTATCTTTTGTGTTTAATCCTAGTGATTCATTCTAAAGCAGAATTGACTTATTGCAATCATGTATTTGCAGATGAAGTCAGATAGAGGAATACTTCAATAGGCAGCAGAATGGATAATCTGTCCTTTTAGTTTTATAAATAAATTGAGAAATAAAGCAGGGAGTTATTTTGTACTGCCTGAACTGAAACCAGAATCAAAAGTAATTACATACCTCTCAGTGAATGCAAGTTAGAGCTATCAAAGAAAAGCAACCTATATACCTAAATAGTTCACAAAACTTCCTAACAAATTAATTTTTAATCCATACCTTCTTTTCTTCACACTCTCTGAACAGTTAGATCACCAATTTTTCTTTTAAACATTGCATAACCTGTATTATTTGCACAAATGCATGAAAAATAACATTTATATCTTAGTCCTAACCATATTTTTTCTGCCTTTTAAAAGATTCAAGCACAGAGTCAAGCACAAGCTGGCTTTGAAGAAACTGCACAAATTCCTTGGAAAGATCAGCACACATCTAGAAGGTAGATTACCTATGAATACAAAAGGAAAAGTAGAAGATGGTAGTTTATTCTGGATTTTGGTCACTGATTTTTTTCCTAATATTATTTATTTCTTAAGGAATGGATTTTAAAAAGATATGATATATTATCAAAATCTTTCACAGAAGAAGAAACCAGTAAGAAATAAAAAAAACACTCTCAAACTGAGTCTGAATCTTTCCTACCATCAGTAAATTCAGGGAACAACAATGACCAGCCATATCTTCAGCAATTCACTATTCCACCCCTTCCTTGTTTAACTTAGCAGTGTACTAATGTCCCTACTATTGGCTTATTCCATCTCTCATTAACCCTGTTTTAAACTTCACTAGCATTTACCTTTCAGGCCAGGTCTGACAAGTTCTCTTCATAGTCTTCCATGAGGTCTTATCAAATCTGTTTAAGTAAATGAGATACTTAATGGGAAATGTATAATTTAAAGGGCACCCAACTATAGCTGCCATATTTTTCACTTGATACTCAAAAAAACCTGTCTAAAAATGCTTTAAGCAAGTTATTCTGCTTCTTTGCCAATTATGCATATTTGGCATTAAAAGAAAAAGGATTACTTCATTTATCCTGAGGCTCCAGAAAATAATATGCAACATTGTCCAAATCTACTCCTTCCATGAACGAGTTCTTCAGGTCTTTGAGATATTTTTTTCTCTGTTGGCTGCTTGATAGGAATCACATTTTTCTGTGTAGTTGCCTACCTGCCTACAGTTAGCATCCTCACCTTCTAAATCTGCTCCCTTCGTTATAGCTTTGCCTTTTCTCTGAAAGCCAGCTACCCAAACACAGCAATAGGATGCTGAAGAAGTAGTGAGTCTAGGTCAGATGAAAGCAGCACACCAAGAAATTGTGCTTTGTTTTTTCACACTTACTGCAGTTTGTCATATTGTATTAAGTGAAATCTATTTACCTGGGGGTTAGTCCCCCATTTAGAGTGCCAGGATACACAACAGATCAATATAAATATACATGAAAACTGGCATGCTAAGTGTCTGAAAGTCTATGATGTACACATCAAGTCATTGTCATGAGAAGATTCTGACATATTTTTAGTCTGTAGATTAAGCACAAGATGTGTTGATTGATGCCTTATGGCAAGGAATCTCCTCTAGTAAGCTTTTCAGAGGATAATGGGGGGTTTCAGAGATAAATGAAATAGTAGGATAATGAGGCAGAAGGAGCTCATTTTTAGCTGGAATTGCTTCCAGTTAAGTATGTACTTTTTATAGATATAAGCTTTAAAAATGTTGTTAAAAAAAAGAAATAAAAGAAAAATTTAAGGTTAAAATATCATAATATCAGTGTATTCCTAAACCCCATTACTGTGCCAGTGTCTTGTCCACAGGCAATATAACAAGAAAGAATTCAAGGAAACTGAATAGGCTGAACCTGCTCCCTGGACCACAGTCCTAAGAAACACAGACTGCAGAGTTACCCACAGCAGCTCTGCTCTCTGGCATTCTCCCAGAAATCCAACAATAGTGTTTTCAGGTTTCTCTTTCCACTCTTCTGCATGTAAGGAAGCTTGTCAAGTCCTTCTTTTCTGAACTTGATGCTGAGTTACTCTGTGTAAGACTCCCCAGCAGACTCAGTCAGTCTCTGAAACGCATACATTCGCTTCATGTTCTGTCCCTGAGTCACTGTTTTTAGGGGTGGGAGATGGCAACTCTGCTGTCTGCAGGTGCCATGGAGTCTCCTAAAGCTTCTCACTACCACAAGACCAGATCACCTGAGAGAAACATAGAATCCCAGGTTGGAAGGGACCCCAGGGATCATCTGTTCCAACCTTTCTTTGCAGAAGCAAAGGTGGCCCAGAATCTGTCCAGGTGGATCTTAAAAATGTTCAATACTGGGGACTCTGCCACTTCCCTGGGGAGATTATTCCAAAGGCTGGTTGTTATCATTGTCAAATTTTTACTCTTGTGCTTACTTGGAATGTCCCTAGGAGTACCTTGGGCCCATTACACATCATCTTTTCCATGTGACTCCTTCTTCACCATCTTCTTTGCAGCCACTCTTTAAATACTGGAATGTGGTGGCAAGGTCTCCCTTGAGCCTTCTTTTCTCAAGGCTGAACAAGAAAAATTCTCTCAGCCTTTCTTTGTATGGCAGCTTCCCAGCCCTTGGACCATCTTACTGGCTTCTCTCTGGACCCTCTCCAGTCTGTCTACATTCTCTTCTGTGAAGAGAAGTTGTCTATTGAAAGCCTTCATCAATGGCAGGAGTTAGTAACATTGGAGCATTATGGTTTTCCTAAGATTGATTTGTAAGCACATATCAAGATGTATTCTCTCATAGTGTTGGATAAGCATAACACAGACAAAGAAAAGCTGGAGGAATGGTGCTGATTTTAGCGATTGACATGTACTAGTTTTAAAACAGAAAACAAGAGTGAAAATGAAAGGTGGAAAATAAATCAGGTCAGTAGTGCAAAAAGTTAATTGCAACTGGAATTAAACCAAGGATTACAAATGCTAATTTCTGGGTGAGCTACCTTCACTGACAGGCAGGGGAAGACTGCTACATTTTAGCACTAAAAATGCACACCTGCCATTTCCTCCTCTCCTGCAGCTTTTCTGTCTATTGATGTAGTGTTAGCTGATGCACATGTTGTTGTAGTTTGGGTTTCTTTAGCATTCTGTACTTAGTTCTTCCCACAGGATTATGCTGTCTGAGAAAGAGAGATCATGCAATGCCCACAAGGCTTTCTAAATATAACTGTCATCTGCTTTTTGGAGTACACAGATTTTTAAACCTCTTAAAACATTGAATTTCATATCTAAGGGAAGTTCAAATGTTTTCCCATGTTCCCTGTCTAGCAAGGACTTTATATATAACCTTGAAGTGGGGCAGACTGTATATACAATTTGTGTTTTATCAATCTGCATTCGTTGCCCACCAGTTTTGTGTGCTGTTCCTTTACTGATGTTGCTTCTTGTTTTAAACTCTCTGTGGGATGATCAGATATCTGTCATGTACCACTACCTATGTCAGGGCAAACATACAGCAAATTAAGTATTATATCTTTTCAAGATTTTTTCTAAGACAGAAATCAGAGTGGTTCCTGTCCTTGACTCACTAGATGACAGGCAGCACAGTCCCAACTCCTTAGATTTACTCTGACTTTTGTCTTTAGAAGATGCAGCTTCACTGTGAAACTTGGATCCAAGGACCCTCAATCACACACATCTATGATCTGCAAAGCTGGCCTACTATAGAAATTTTTTACTTTTGATTCCTACATTACTTTTCTTTCTCACTCACATGCACCAGGATATTTAAGTCCACAATTTTTAGCCACAGATCTTCACTAGATTTAGCTTATAGTTACTTGAAAGCATTTATAACAGTTAAATGTAATAAATGAAAGCATTTATTACAGTCACTTGAAAGTGTTGATTAAGAATTTTCTATGCTTTTGTAAGTTATGTTATTTTCTATATTTATTCTGCTTTCTTTCTGCAAAATCTGATAACTCAGGGGAAGTATCAGAAATCTTTTCTATTCTTGTTTCACATTGTCGTGGTTAGAGAGGCTTACTCTGGACCTCTCAACGCATGGCAGTTAAAGGAGAGACTGGATTGGAAGTTAAAAACTAAAAACTGCTTTAATAATAACAACAAATGTAAATGAAAACAAATATAAACATATACAGGACCCAAATACCGAAACCCACTTCCCCTCTATACTGATAATTACATCAGAGAGAGAGAAAGCACAGGTAGCCTCCACACACCCAGGTTCCAGCAGAGAGAGAGAAAATTTCCTCGTGGTCCAGTTAACAGAAGTCCAGCAGAAAAAGCCAGCATTCCCCTGGCTTCCCCCCTTGGGGGCGGGGTGGGGNACCATACCACACTTTTCCATTTACTATGCTAATAAGCATATCCCAGACACCAAACCTTTCTATTCTCTTGCATTTGTTTTTCTTTTTATTGAATTAAACAACTGAGACTCCAGAGTCCTACAGCTTTTACACAAACTGCTTACCAAGTCCGATGACAGCTACCCAAAATGCAGATTTGTTATAACTGGAATTACTCAACACTCTTTCCAGCATAGTTAAATGGCAAGTTTGGATGTCAGTTGGTAATAAACTTCTACACAACCAATTCTTAAGCTTTAAGGAATATTTCTTTTAGAAAGATAAACCACAGAGTGCATGCACTCATAAAGGGAGAACCTCCCACTCATGGGTACCCAAAAATACACACTCGCCAAAGAGGGAGTGAGGACTCACTCAATCCACAGAAGTATCCTTAGATGGTATCCCAGCCTGAGGGGAGGCTCCAGACTGCAAAGTGGCTTGCCTGAAGGGGAACCAATTGAAAATATCTCTCTAGTGAGACTCCTTTTATACTGTAGTCAAGGAGGCACTCTGGTCATACTTTAATTTGTTGGAAGGACAAACCCACAACAAGATCCTAGATATAGGGGTTCCACTTCACCACAGGGTGCAGACCTGATCCTCATCAGGCTTCAGCAAGCCCTGCCCCCCCCTCTCCCAAGTGTCTAGTCAAGCTTCTGTCTGATTTTGGGTTTTGTCCCCTCAGGGTGGTAGCACCTGCCATGGGTGCTTGGTGAAGCAATAAAGGTTCCTTCAAGAGTCCCAAAGAAGATGAATTTTCATTCTTTCAGCTTTTTTCAAGTAAAGACATTAAGAACATTTTTTTCTTGTGATATTAAAGTGATTTGGCTCCTTGCCTTAGTTTGAAGTCCAGGAATAACAAAGGTAAATAAATAAATGAAAAGACATGTAAAAGTTATCTGGAGGATGCTAAATAGCAGAGGATTCTGGCTACACATCCAGTGAAGGGTCAGATTGGTTCTCCTTTCCAACAAAATCACTGTTTATGTATTTGTCAGGGTTGTTCACAGGTCTCCTGCTAGTACATTTACTATGAAAATAGTTTTTCAGATTTCATTCCAAATGGGTGTTTCTGCTTACAAAGCATTTTATAACAAAATGCATGCTCCCTAAAAAGGTGTCTTCAAAAAAGGTAAATGCACTCTCAGTTGTTCTAGACACAGCCACAACTCTTCCATAAACCACTGCAAGCAACCATGCAGATAATAGAACTCTCCAACTATCTAACAAAAATCAAGGGAGGTTTAGATTGGATATTAGGAAAAATTTCTTCCCAGCAAGAGTTAGGCATTGGCACAGGCTGCCCAGGGCAGTGGTGGAGTCACCACCCCTAGAGGGTTTCAAAAAACATCTAGATGTGGTCCTTAGGGACATGGTTTAGTGGCGTGGGGGTGATAGGTTGATGCATCATCAACATCTTAGAGTTTACTTCCAACCTAAATGATTCTGTGACTCTATAATGAAATTAGCCCCCTTTAAGGTAAGTGCAGCAATTGTGGTTAAAATTGATATTTTTCTGTAAATTCCCCTTAAATTTTTTAAAGGTATTTATAAGGAACTCTACTCTGTCTTTGGCATGTTTTATATTAATTCTATAACCCTCTAGCAAGGGACTTTTTAGGAGAAATGGCTAAGGCCTGAAAAAGAGACCTCATGCACTGATGAGACAGTCTAAAACACTGATGGGGAATCAGACACTTCTGTAGAAGAAATAAGAGGTTCACCAGGGAGTTCCAGTTCCCTACATGCTGGAATAACTGCTTCAGAGGGTGTGAATTACATACACTACACATCATGCAGGAAAGCAGTCTAGAACTGAATCTTCCCTTCCTGACACTGTGGTTGCCTCCTCTTTGCTGCCTCTGACATGGGAGTACCAGGCCAGAAAATGGCACTATTTATCCATGTTGCATCAGGATTTGAAGACTATTCTTCTCTCCTTTCCCACAAAGACACTTCAAAGAGAGCAGACCTACCCAGGGACACTGACTAGTACATGCAGCAAAGCCTTTTGTGAGGCTCATTGACATGCTGTTCTAATACCTTTCTGCCTGAAAAATGCAGTGTTGGAAAATCAACTAACTAGAAAAAAACTCTCAAAAAACAACTGTGATTTGAGGTACTTGATCTTTGTACAGTTTGAACTTCAGTCTCTTCTGGGGATTTTACCCCAGATAAAGATTCAGCCTGGAATTTTTGGCTCTGTCATGATTTTTTTCCTTCTCCAACACTGTGAGACATTCAATGGCAAATAACTGGATGTTTCTGTTAGCTAAGTGTACAGTGTATGTTAGAAACAATGCAGAGAATGATTTTCTGCTCTAACTCCAGGAAATCTTTTAGAGAGAACTGTAGAATCAAATGACTGGAAAAGAATAGTGGAAGAATGAAATTTTGTGATCATTCTTAAAAATTACAAGAATTCCATAATGCACAGGCATGTAAATATATGCTTATGCTCCAATATCTCCCTGTACTTTTTTTCTTATTTAGAGACAGCACATTCACTTGATATTAACAGCTTGTAAAAACCATGCAACAATTCAGATTAAAGTCAGTGTAGATAAAATGACTGATAACAACGGAAGGCACAGACAAAATTTTTCCACTGTGGATATTCACTACTAAATGGAAAATGTCTAGGGCTGTAAAGTGTTACTATTTCATGTGTGAATTGAGGATTCAGATCTTCTTACCTATCAGGCTGCTTACACTTCTATACATTTCTGTCTTGAAAAATTAGTTTTTGTTTGCCAGGTAGTTCACAGTATCTTGTACCTGCCTCACTGGGGTCACAGGGCAGAAAATGTTTCCTCTCTGTATCTCCATCCTCAGGCACATAACCTAAATTCAAGATAAGATGGAAATTTTTTCTTATGCTCAGTAGATGCTTAAACATTCTTTGGCCATTTGACATGAATTCTAAACCAAATGTCTAAAACCTATGTAGGTAAGATGCCTTCCCAGCTTAACTATTCCACTTGATAATATATTAGTACTTTACTGTTGAATATAGGCCCTGTCATTTTCCATGTAACATAACAGAATCATAGAATCATAGAAACACAGAATGGCCCAAGATGAAAGGGACCTTAAAGATCATCTAGTTCAGCCCCTCTGCCATGGGCAGGGATGCCACACACTAGACCAGGGTCCAAGGCTACATCCAGCCTGGCCTTGAACACTGTCAGGGTAACCTGTTCCAGTGCTTCCCTACCCTCTGGGTAAAGAACCTCCTTCCTGTGGTATGTCATTATAGGCTGCAAAGGCCAGGCTCCTACAAAAGAGAAGCTAGACAAAGCAGAGATCTTTTCTTAATAAGAAAGAAGTTAGATAGCCTGAGAGAGAAGGTGGGAGTCAGCTAGGAGAGGCCTTGCAACTGCACACAAGGGCATTGACACCCTATAGGCCTTGACACCCTACACAGTCTAAGCATGCTATCCTCCCCACAGCTACTTAAGCAGCAGTTTCACAGTGCCAGTCTTATAATTTTTACATGCTTTTCTAGAGTACTGTTTTTATTATATTTATAGTAGTTGTTTTTATCTACCAAGTGTTACTTGTTAATTGGTCAGTGTCCTTTGTGTATGCAAGTGTCACTTGCTAATTTGTCAGTATACTTTGTATATGAAGGTGCTAGTTACTAATTGGGCTGTGCCCTTTCTATATGAAGGTAATTGGTCATTATCCTTTCTGTGTGAGAGTATAGATTCCAGCTGCTGGAATAATAAAGTTGATTCTGATTGTCATCGGCAGCGGTGGTCCATCCATCCATATGCCACACCTTCTAATTCCTAGTCTAAACCTCCCCTCGTTCAGCTTTTCCCCTTGTCCTGTTGCAATCTGAGCAGCTGAAAAGTCTCTCCCCCTCTAGCTTGCAATCCCCCTTTCGGTACTGAAAGGCGGCTATAAGGTCCCCCTGAAGCCTTCCCTTTTCCAGGGAATCCCAACCCCTTCAGACTATCTTTGTAGGGGAAGTGCTCCAGTCCTCTGATCATCTTTGTGGCCCTTCTATGGACCCACTCTAACAGGTCCACATCTTTCTTATGTTGAGGACCCCGGCACTGGAGGCAACACTCCGGATGGGGTCTTACAAGGGCAGAGTAGAGAGGCAGAATCACCTCCCTAGACCTGCTGGTCACACCTCTCCTGATGCAGCCCAGGATACAGTTGGCTTTGGGCTGTGAGTATACATTGCTGGCTCATCTCCAGCTTTTCGTCTATCATGACCCCCAAGTCCTTCTCTGCACGGCTGCTCTCAATGCATTTCTCTCCCAGTCTGTACTTGTATCTCAGATTGCCTCTACCCAGATGCAGGACCTTACACTTGGACTTATTAAACTTCACCTGATTCTCATGGGCTCACTTTTTGAGTTTGTCCAGGTCCCTCTGGATGGCATCACACCCTTCTGGTGTTATCAACCACACCACTCAGCTTGGTGTCATCTGTGAACTTCCTGAGGGTGCACTCGATACCTCTGTCTAGGTCATTAATAAAGACATTGAAGAGCGCTGAAGTCTGTAACCCCTCAGGGAGTACACAGAAGTTTCATCTACTTTTTCCATGATATATTAGCTTACTAAAGATCTTTCTTTGCCTTTATGAAGTAGCCACTTCCTAAGTAACTGAAGTAACAAAATTACGAAGTACGAAGCAGCTGAAGCAATAGGCTCTCCCTAGCAGGAGAAGGGAAGGAAAATCTGAAAGGATAGAAGAAAATCTGGGGAAAACAATTAACATGTTTACTCTTGGGATGAACACGTACAAAAAAAAGACTTAAGTCATCAGAAATGATAGAAAACTCTAGGTTAAATTCTATGTTCACCTCTCAGTGAGATATTGCAGTATATTGGGGATGGGGTAGGAGGAAAGAAGGAAACTGTTAGGAGAGGACAATGAACATACTGTTTTTCTTCTCCTTTTGCAGATGTCTTGATTTCTTCTGAGAGAGAATAATCAATGAGTTAAAAAAGTTGATTGTCCATACATCTGTTTGCCATTTCCACTCTTTTCTGACTTTAAAACCATAAATTCTGCTCTTTGAGGATTGCAATATTCTGTGTATTCAGAATAAATTCCGTTGTCTTTTTTGAATGAACCTCATCATGTGCTTTGTATTTGCTGGACACTAGGTAAAGCACTATTTTGCCCACCCTGAAAATAATGAATTGTAGAAATAAATATCAGCAAATATCTACTTGTGTTTTGAAGAGTTAAATGGACTGAAATGTCGAGATCTGTACACAGAGGTAGGAACCTTATGTCCAAAGTGGAGTCATGGAGGACTGTGGAAGAAACAGTAAAGCTGCAAAGTTAAAGACTTAAGGTCTATAAATCAGATAAAACTGAGGCACATGACATTTATCTCCTGTTGATTTATTCATAATAAACTTGTCCTAGTTATCTAAGAAATTGCTGAAAAATGACATTTGGCCTTGAAGTCACTTTCAGTTGCTTCTAAAAAAAGTTTTTGAAAATTAATTTAGTTTTCCTCTCAAGCCTCATGGCCTCATGATCACCTCAGGCCATTACAGCCAGGGTTAATGGGCTAGCTTTTCCTATTGTTTTTCCTTCTATAAAGCCATGGATGTCAGGATATAGTGAATATGTTAAACTACAGGTGGTAACTAACATTATCTCTTTCATGTATTGCCAACACTAACATCATTGCCATAATTTCAATGGAGATAAATCTGGTGAAACTTTATTGGAATATAATACCAAAGAAGAAAATTTCATTATATTTGAGTGCAAAGATTTGCCCTTATCACCTCAGTGTCCAATCCACAAATCACTTTGTCAGATATCTTCTATTTTGATTTTAAATCTGAACATTACATTTCTATAACAGTACTGTGTCATCAATATTAAATGATTTTAATTTGGATGTGTGATCACAGCACACAAAAACTTGCAGGCTCTGTAGACATTGTATTTGAAGGAATTCCTTCAGGAGGCAAATAGAGCTGATAACATAGGTAGAAAAGGAGCTGTAGCTTCCTATTGTAAACTCCATTTTTTTTTGGTGATGTAATAAAGTGTAGTTATTAGAAACTCAATGTTAGAAGATATTGTTTCCATCCTAGTAGCACTTAATCTCTATTACCTGGAGGTTAAAAGCCAAAGAACAGTCATCTGTGTCAGTGATTCCTGTAGTAGATGGTTACTGAACCACAAAAGGTTGTTTTGTTGAGGATAACAAACTCCCAGTAGCTTCAGATGTCAGGGATATTATAGTGCTATTCTGGCCCAGGTCTTTGTCCTGGAAAGTGGTGATGATTCCATGGGCTAAGTTAGGAAAGGTGTCCTGTAGGAGGAACAGAAAAGCCAATTGCCCTCAACTTACCAAATATACAGAATCAGTGTCCCTCTGGAAATGTTATAACCCACCATGGTGGTAAGGGTTCTGGGTGTGTTGTTGTCCTAATTTGGGTCAGAACAGAACTAATTCTGTTCAGGCATTTTAATTTTTAGTTAAAGCTTCTCTAAGTAACTGCACTTTCTGCAGTTAACAACACGTTTTTACAGATACTGTCTGCTTCTAGCAAGGATAAGACCTAGAGTTTAGAATTAGCACCAAGGGTTGGTATGGAGAGCAAGGTCACTGCTGAATCTTGTGTCCCACATTGGGGTGAAGAGTAAAGGCTGCACCTGCAGGGAGGAGTGAACAGGACAGGTGACCCTAACTTGACCTGCTAGGGATTCCATATAGGTCATACTCAATATAAAGGTGCAGGTCAGTTCTCTCTTCGTTCTCTTTCTTCTTCAATGCCCATCATCTGAGGAAGACTCTGTTCTGCCTTCCATCCCAGTCCATGAGTTCCTGAATCCAGCTCCAGGATCCAGCCCCTGAGTCTGGTTCCCACCTTTTTTCTGCCATAACATCAATGCTGACGATGACATAGCTGCTATCAAGGGGGGTTTGAACTTGATATTAGGTTTTGTATATATGTGTGTGTATTTCATTTGATTACGATTATTTATTAAGGTAGTTTTAGTTTTCTTTTCCAATCCACAAGTCTCTCTCTCTCATTTCCTTTCCCTTCCATGGGTTAGGGGGGGAAGAGGGAGTCATAGAGAGTTTCTGTCACTGTGTTAGTGGTTGGCCCAGCCCTAACCTTAGAGAGCCATTCAGAACAGGTCAGAAGAAAAAAGTCAGGATGAAAAAAAACAAGATGCCCAATCCTGTGGAGTTCCTGTGGCCATGATATGGGAGGATTGGCTGAAGCTGTGAAAAGAAACTGGAAGGAGCCAGAAGGACCAAAGCACTTTATGTGTGACAGAAACCTGAGGAAAGAGGGAAAGACCCGGTGTGCATGCAAAACTTTGTACTATGGTCCTTACTCTAAGTCTTGTGGTTGTTTTGCTGGCTTTTTGTATTTCTCAGTTCCATTTCTATGGACCTAGTATCAGAGTACTCACACTTTCAGTTTTCTTGTGGAAGATGACTTGAAATAAGTTTTGGTTTCTTACTTCAGGCTGGGAAAACAGGATAGTTTGGCCAGCAAAGTCACAGGACAAGGAAGCAGTGGAGCTATTTACTTCAGGGGCCAAATTCTTTTGGTATTTAATCTTCTTATAAAATGCTGAAAAATGGCAAGAGGCCAAAGTGTAGAGCAAAGGGTGAAAAGGTGTTCTTAGGTGCACAGGTAGAAAAGAAATTTGATAAAAACATGTGAAGTATAATATTAATCTTAAGTGAAGGAAATATGCTTTCTAACACATCTCTGTATATAATTTAAAATATAGAAATGTTCCATTTTAAAACAGCACATTTTTTTCCCCAATGCAGTCAGAAGCTTCATTATCCTTACATATAACCAAAAAGTGTGAACATTTTTAAAAGAATAATGACTAGAAAGGGCAAATTTGTAATTAGTTTCATCAGCATTAACAAACCCTTTTTCTTCAGGGTACTGCAGACAGAGTTCCTCACGATATTTGCAGATACAATAACTGAATGCTTACCATTACCTAAATGTCATCATGGCAACAAGAAGGGTAGGCAGACAATTTGCATCCAAACCAGTGTCCTCTCCCAGAAATTTTTCAAGTGCAAATACATGTCAAAATTATTTAATGCAATGTTATCGAAGGCTCAAATTTTGAAGGCCAGAGAATATGAGATCATCCACTTTGCTTTAAGTTCTAACTCTGAATTTCAATAAGATATATTTACACTGAAGAGAATCTATTGAGCCCAAAGTAAAACTTTTAGAAAGTTTGTGCTGAAAGTCTCTAATTTATGTTAAAACTCAAAAGAATCCAGTTTCAGTAGGCAGCCCTCTTCAATAGTTAATTACCTTGGTAGTTAGGAAGCTGTGCTTGCTAGAAGTGTCAAGGTTAAACAGATTCAAGACTCTAGACAGTGCTATTACAAATAAGACTTTGAAACAGACCTGAAAACTACTACTTTTTTTTTTGCTTCACATTATTTTACTTTATATCCATACTTCTTCACTTGACAGAAAACTTTCAGAGCTTTAAATGAAGTGCAGCCACTGACATCTCCAGACCATCAGCCCCTATAGTGCCATTTAGCCCCTACTCATGGCATCTCCTGCCTAGGAAAACAACAGACAGTGTCTTGTGATACGTGACATTGTATCCTGCAAGTTAAGCACTGCAAACAGAGGAAGTGCAGAAAGTGATGGCATGAAAAAGAAGGGCCAGATGTTCAAAGATAGATAAAGATGAAGATGACAGGATTTTTTTAAACTCCTCTACAACTTTTATTGATTCTCTGGGAGCTGAGGAGCCTATGGAGCCAGATCACAATGTTGGAGGTGTTTATTACATATGTATGAGTTGTACCATATATTGATTTCAGTAAGCTTTCCTCGTTCAATGGATCCCTGCTTCACAGGAAGATTCACAACCTTAATCATCTTTTCTTCTGTCTCTTGTGGATTATTTTATCCATAGATAAAAAGCCATAGATTTACTCAGAGAATTAGCATGTTTAGAGAAGATGTGTTTGGACACTCTCCATTTTTAATTTTTTTCCAAGTTAACTTCCAACAAATAGAGATAAGAAGAAGAAAACAAGATGCCTGATGCAGTCAACAATTCTTCAGGGTGCAGCTAGTAGAAACTGTTCTTGCTACCAGAGGATCAGACTAGCTTTCCATCACAGATTATTAAGATGTACTGTATGACAAACAGGGTAAAACATCAGTTGCATTTTGTCTTGCCTTCCAACTCCCCTTCCCCCACACTTATCAAAGCACTTTTATTCTGAATGCTCTTTCTCAGTTCCTTTCTGAAGAAAGTATGGGAATGTCTCATTTCCTTCCACTCCTTTCCTGATAAACATTTTCTCTCCTTTTCCTTCACTTCTCCACCTCGTATCTCCAGTTGTAATTCAAAAAGCAAGGCAAAAGAAGCCTAACCTCAATTTCCTGTGTTGAATGTGCAGCTGCTTGACTGATGGCCTTATGAATTATTAATGAAAAGACTCATCTGCATATTTATGGAAGCATCTCTTTATTAATTCATAATACAGCTGCTGACAAGGCAGAGAGTGGAAGGCTCAGTCTCCTCCCACATACAGACATAAGCAATGTCTCTTCCTCAGCTTCTCTCCAATTCCTGCTCCTTTTCTAGCTCACCCTCAGTTAGGCAATGACACCAACGGTTTCCATTTCTGTTGTGTTCTCTTCTGATGTCTTGTGTGCCACTCTTGTGTGAGCCCACAACAAGAAGAACCAAGAGGGTTGGCATCAAATTCCCCAGTAATATTTCTTATGAAAACTAAACCTTAATGAGAGTTTATAGCTCATTTCAATTATTCCCATGACTCTCAGGTGCTGCTCCACATGCTGCCTTTAGTTCTACAATGAACAGTACCTGCAGCACGGTGGTGTTTGCCACTGGAGAGTAAAAAGATGCAAAAATATTCCAGAGGAAATGATGAGAATAGTTACCTCTGCAGCTATGTTTTCCAGGAATTAGATAACACTAAGGACTTGAAGGAAACAAGTTCTTAATGAAACAACTTTCTATGAAAAATAAGGAGTAAAAGCTCTGTGAACTTTTTGAGCACTACCAGGACAAGCAAACACACAGGGTAGGATTCTGTGTGAGTAGTTCCAGAGAGAGATCTCTGAACTGATGCTAGATATTTCATGGTAAGATCTGGCTTTCAGTAGAACTTGCCCTGATTTAACTGGCAATGGAATGATTAAACAAAACCACACTCCAAAATAGAAAACTCTTTGCATTACATAACTCCAGGTCTCTGAATTCAGCTTTCAGAATGGGGGCAGGTGATAAAGAAGTAGTTTACAATTAATTGAAAAGAGGAAAGCTCCTCACAGTTTTATCTGGGTCCTGTCATCATGGAAGCAGGAAACCTCTGTCACAATGGTTCTCAACCAAACCACTCAGACTGACAGTGGCTGCTGTTTCACAGCCAAAGGCAGAGTGTAACTGAGTAGTGAGAAGGTTCCTGCACAGGAGAGGAGGGGAGAAATGAGGGTATAAAAAGGCCACACTTGGGAATTACTTCTCAGAGGGATAAAGAGGGTACTGCTGGTATGAAGGATGAAAGGAGAGTTTCTGAACCCTTGTGGACCAGAATCTGTTAACAATTTGCACATGTAGTTTATAGACACAGAGGGAAATAGTTCCACTGCAGTCTAGTCTAGATTCTGATTCCAAGATGTTAAAGCTAAAAGGGACAATTAGATCATTTCTTCTGACCTTCTGTGTAACCCAGAAGATAAAGTGTTACAGTCTCTCACACAAAGACTGCTGTACTGAGCCAAATAACCAATGTGGAGTCGCAAGTCATAGGAGTTTCACTGTCATATTTTGCCTTCAATATTTGATCCTTAAAGCAAGGTAGTTTGGCTTTAGATGAACAAAAAACCTTACCTTGTTGTTCATAGCATTATCTTTACTCCAGCAGAGGCTAAGGAACAGGATCATTGCATCACATGATCATGCAATGCAATTCAGAGGAAGGCTCTGTGCTAAATTATCTAGTGGAGCTTCTGTTTGCTGCTGCTAAAACAGCTACTAACATGTGGTAATATTTAAATAAGAAACATCCAAGCAGTAACAGAGTCCTGACCAAATATTCAAGTGGAAGAGCTGTCCCAGATGCTTCAGCACTGAATGTCTGTCAGTCTCAGCTTCTTTTTTGGACATCCCAGCACTGGAGTTAGGCAATTTTTGTTTGTCTGTTTGCTTGACTCAAATTTAATTATAATCTGCACACTTCTTTGCAAGTTCTTGTGGAAGTTTTATGTCCCTCAGTGCTCATTATCAGGACAGGCAGCAGCAGGACTACATGACTGCAGCACAGCAGGTTTGGGGTTGGTATGTTTGTGTAAAGCACAGAGAGCTCTTTCCTCACAGAAAGCTTGTTTCTTCCTCAGGCCCAGCAGAAATCTGCTAAAGCTAGGAACTAGTGGTGTGATTTATTTTCTCATCTCTCCCTGCAGGGCTTACAAACATTCCTTCAGATTTGGAAGGAACTGTTCTGAATGGGAAACCCCTGCAGGCTCAAAGTGAATGTGCAAATCTGGTTTTATCACCTGCATCTGCTTATGACAGAGAAAGAGAAATATAGGTCAGTGGGAATTCATTCCATGAAATAAAGGAGGGAGGATTCAGCTGGGAGGATTCATGGTGGAAATGAGAAAACAGATCTGAATTTTAATCTGGGCTTTGGGTGACTCTCTTTGCTTCTGCCTGAAGTAGCCATATAAGGGAAGACTCAATAGAATTTCCATCTTCACAACACACCAAAAGCTTTCATGCAGTGCTGTTGCCACCTGATAGCCCCCAGGACTTTAACAGCAGCTAACAGAGTCAGGTGTCCTGCTGCTTTGCAGAAGAGGTAAAACTCCTTTCGAAGAATCATAATGTTCTTTGGGTTACACATCTTATATACATTTAATGCCATCCAGCTCCCCAATGACAAGACTGCAATTCTTGTCTCCTAGACAGTTCCAAACCAGTGCTTCTGTAGAAAACACCTTGAGTAGACATATCTGTGCTTTCCTCTCTTACTTTTCTTTCTTCATTAAAACAATAAGAGATATATGTTCATCATGCATGCTTCGCAATTCTTTAGGGAGTAAAGAAGGTGAATTTGTTGTGCTCAGTCTAACAATGGCTAAAGAATGTATCCTAAATTAAAGTAATAAACCAGCTATACAAATAAGAGACAAGACCTAAATAACACACTTAAAATAGCATATTTAAAATTTCTATAGAATATCCAAATTGTTATTGTCATACAGACATTGGAAGACAGCTTGAGTAGCATATTTCTCCTTTGGATGTACCCTTACACATTGTGAGTGATTTCAGTCCAGCCATCAGAATCCTGAACTGTGATGCTGTATATGAGAAGAGAATTTATTTGAGAAATTTTTAATTTTAGGAAACCATTTCAGGAAAAATAAGAGTTTTTTGAACATAATAGTTCACATTTTTCCTTCCCATTGTTTACCAATGAGAGGGATAACACTACCTTTCAGTTTTGAAATTAACATCCTTATTTCATGTCAACCAAAAAACCCAGGTTACAACTATCTTTATTTAAATAATAAATATTCCTACTTGGAACATATTTTTTTTTCTCAATATAGGCATAATGGTAGAAGGAGTAGTAATTATGGATCATTGTAAGTAAGAGTGAGAAAAATGGCATTTACACCATTCCTCAGGATGGCAGGAACAAAAGAATTGTACCTTAAAAATAATAAGGGATCTAGCTAGTGTTCTGCTTGCTTTCTAGGCCATTTTGCTATCCCACACAGGCTATAGCATCTCTTTTGGTTTTATCTTATTTATAGGTCATAGTTGATACTTAAGCCTAATATAACAGAAAGTAAAGCAAGATCACAGCCTGCTGATTTGACAGCTTTTCTGCCTGCCATATGTATTTCTGTGGCCTTTGGGAAGTGGTGACATCTCCAGTGTAAAGAAAGTCCTCCTGAACCAGGGAATCCACTGACAAATCCAGTGAGCTTTGTTAGCTTACAAGAGAGACTTAAACCCCTGTTATGTGCGGTCAGATAGATCTTCCCCCCCCAACCAAAATAACAACAGCACAACAGCCAGACATAAGCCTGAAAAAAAGGGGCCAGAGCCTTGCAAGAGTCAGGGTGGTGCCTAGGGACGTCTGAGATGGTGTTGTAACAGAAAACCTTTCAGAAGGAGCTCAGCACCCTGCAGTGACTGGAGTCTTCATGTCTGGGCTTGGTTTTGTTACTGACCACGGTCAACATCAGCCTAGGATGTAAAACGAAGACTCTCATGGACAAGGGTGAGAGAACAGAACTGGCTGTCACACAGAGTGGTTGCAGCCAGGAAAATGCTGTTCACACAATCACAGAATGTTAGAAGTTGGAAGGGACCTGGAAAGACCATCTAGTCCAACCCCCCTGCCACAGAAGGATTCCCTAGACCAGGTCATACAGAAGCGCATCCAGACGGGTTTTGAATCTCTCCATAGACGGAGACTCCACAGCCTCTCTGGGCAGTCTGTGCCAGTGCTCTGGCACCTCAACTGGGAAACTATTTTTCTTGTATTCACATGGAACCTCCTGTGCTTCAGCTTACAGCCATTGCCCCTTGCCCTGTCACTGGGCTTCACTGCTTGGGATGTCATTTGGGGACACTTCTACAGACTAAGTGAGCCCTCGCCCTCCTGCAGGGTGAGACATCTAGTCCCATTGCATGGAGGTTTTTCCTCTTTAAACATGAGTGCATGCAAATTGTGGTTTATCTTCCTAGGAAGAAGATTTTTTGTAGCTTAAGAATCAGTTGTGCTGTAGTATATCTCTGACTGACACCTGAACTTCTAATATAGTTTGTCAAGAGAAGGGCTAATTAATCTTGCTTGTAATAAATCCACGTTTTGGTTAGCAATTACTATGTCTCTTGTGGATGCCTTCATGGCAATCTGTAGCTAGCATTTTTTGTGCAAGACCCAGTGAACGTGAGAGTGGCAAAGAGGAGCTACATATAAAGGGCTGCAACTGACAACTCAAGCTCTTATGAGCATCATAAATAGATATTAGCTGCATCTAAACTTAATATTAAAAACCTGTAAATTTAAAGCATAATCCTTAGAAAAGATGACAGGCTTAACCCTTCTAAAACTGTGAATGACAGGAGAGCAGTTAGACAGACTATCTGCAACTTAGGGCCATACCAGCTTCTTCCCCACTCTGTGCCATCGCCTACCCCAGCTACTCTAACCCTTCTCCTGCTCCTGCACAGCAGCTGGTGGATGCTATTGCCCTCTCCTGGCTAGCGACTCTGCAGTGCAGCTGTGCAGTAGAAGTGTGCTCTCGGCAGGTAAAGGAAAATTGACCAGGAAGATATCAGTCCAGGGCAAGTAAGTATCTGCTGTGGCTGAATCCTGAGATTTCAGGAAGTCTCAGCATGGTGCAGAATACCTGCTAAAAGCTGAACAAATACTGTTTCAGAGAAACCCCCCCTAATAGTAATAATACTGGAAGTGAGGGTAAAACCATCATTTATCTGGGGAAGAACAGCTCACACAAATTCATTTAAAGGTGTGTCTCTTGGTGCTCCTGGCACTCTGCAAGTCCACTGAGATAGAGTTTTGGCCAGGTGCAGTTCATCTGTGCAGCTGCTCTCCTGAATGTCCTCCTTTGGTTGTCTCCACTTAAAGCAGACCAAGATCAGGCTGACAGTGGAATTTCATCAGCAGCAAGCTCAAGTTCCTTCTTTACTCTGCTTCCTGTGGTGGGTCCCTCCTGATCTCTCTGCTGTGACAGCAGCTTTAAGGGTTTAGCACCACAGTGCCTTTTGATCTCATTTCTGCAGCTGTGATTAAATAGACACACATCACTTGCTGTGCCACTCTGTGAGCAACCCATGGTTCACCTTCCCTGAATTAGCACCCGTTGAGCACTGCAAATATTTGAAATGTCAATCCATTTGATAATGTCAAAGAGGGCTGCAAATATCACAGAATGGAACCAAAGAAACATTCAACACCCACGGTGGCATATAGAATATCTCTTTTCTTCAGGATAAAAATCATAGTAAAATAGAAACAGGAAACCATCATAAGAAGATGTTAAGGTCAACAGATCTAATAACCTGAAGCAGGACATGTTTCTGCAATTTATCATCTTAAAATTTTAACCAAACTCATGCCCTCTCAACTTAATTCTTCCACACTCACCTATTCTGCTAAATTATTTTCTGCTACATTATTGTCTGCTACTAAAAATTGGGATGTTCACAGCATAATGACCCATGTGTTTTACATGTAGATTTTGTAGCTGCAAATCAGGGTGGAAGGTAGAGCCTTGTTATAACTTCATTATTCTGTCTCCCACTCAAGAATCCTACACCAGAAGGGAATATTTTATCTGAATAGAATACAATAATGAGGCCATATTTTCAGTCACAGAAACCTGGATCAGCAAAGAAGCAGGCAAAACTAAAAGAGATTAAGCTGACTAGGAGCTTGCACTTTGCCCTGTAGAAAGATTTGATTTTACAAAGGACAGCAGGAGAGAAGGATTAAACTTGTTGTTGGAGGTGGAATGAGAAAGTTACCAACCTTCAGTGTGTGCAACAGAAAAATGAAATCTGACAGTTACACAGAGGAGGGAACAGTCTTCCAGTTAGTGAATGTTGGATTTGGTTGGGGCTTTTTGGGTAGCTTTTCTATTTTGGGTGGATTTCTGTTTGTTTGTTTTTCTTTTTTATGTGCACATTAGACTTTCCTTGCTAAATTTCAGGTGTCTAAACATCTCCCAAAATTGCACCATCTACTATATGCAGTGATGCAGGGCAAGTTTCCTTTTCCATTGAAGAGCTGTTCACTCACCTAGACCTTTAAAAAAAAAAAGAAAAAAAGAAAAGTAAAATTCATGTCCTGACTGGCACAGCAGGCAAACACCATGTGCCTTGTTTGTGGGAGCTGAGAGTCAAGAGATGGTTTTTCCTTTTGTCTGCTGATGAAGACTAATGATTCCCTGAGCACAAATACACCTGCATGCAATTAGATGAGTGGTGCCTTAGCAACAGGAAGTTAAAGTGAAGCTTATTGTTTGTTTTATACCATTGCCCAATTATTCTGATATTTCAAAGGGCAGCTACTTTTCAAAGGCAAGTGTCCAGTTATTCTAAAGAGTTATTTTAAAATAAGACAAGAAAAATGACAAACTGCAGTGTATTCAGCACTAAAGCCCTTTCTGAAGGCTTGGTTACAAGTTCCTCTTGGGTTTATCAGTCACATCAACAGCTTAATTTTCAGATATTTTTGTCTTCCTTACAGTCAAATTTGGATTAGGTTCCACCTACAATTAATCACTTGCAATATCTGTATCTGTATGTGAGAGATTGCCTTATGTTACCAGCAAATCTGTTTTTTTCCCTACTAACATACTTATAAAGTTATTTAAGAAAAGAAGTTATAGGTCTTGGTCTATTTAGCTAATACAATCAATTAGCTAATACAATTAAAACACAGGCAGCAAGATTGATTAGTGGTAGATACTATTGATCAGTAAAAAAAATCAATCTTGATGCAGATGAATAAACTCCATTAAATCTCTTACAGATACTAACTTTTAAAATAGGATTGGGAATTCCACTCACTGCTGTGCCCCTTGTCTTTATTAATAACTGACAGCATGTCACTGAGAACACCCCAAGCAGCAAAAGTTATTACTCATCTCCTACCACCTGTTCTAAAAAATGGCAAGACAAAGTTCCTCTTATTTTCTTAAAAATTATACAACTTCTGTGCAACCTGATTTAGTTGGGGATGTCCCTGCTCACTGTAGGGGGGTTGGACTAGATGACCTCTGAAGTCCCTTCCAACCCAGATGATTCTATGATTCTACTGTATTTTTGCTTCTATTACTTTGTTGTATTTTCTCTTTAATGTCCAAAAGTACAGATAAACACAAACAGACCTTATTATGCTGGCTTCAGTGGCATTTGGTAACAAGTGCAACCAAAACAGTCACGTCTCACCCACTCCCCCCTCTACTTTACATGTGTTTAATTAAACTTGAACTGTTTATCACTGTTAAATAAGTGCTTCCAAAACAAGATTTTCAGTTATTGCTCTTCCATCTATTTTTCACCTGAAAGCAGGAGGGCAGGAGACTGCAGCCAAAAGAAGGCAGGCTCTACAAAGCCTTTGAGTTTTGCTCACCTCTACTAGTTTTTCCTTTGATTACATTATTAGACAACAATGTCAGATATTCTTTCGTATGCCTGCAGTTTATCTCAAATCTTTGGCCCCTTATCCCCTAAATAGGAAGGGACTAACATTTTCTTCAATATATCTGTTACACAGGTGTTCATTTAGTGCAATTTTTTCTTTGTCCATATCCCTCAATCACCTTTGAAGTGATTCAACTGCACAACTAAAACACAGAATGAGACAGCTGGCTGAACGTGAGTCAGCAGTGTGCCCAGGTGGCTAAGAAGGCCAATGGCATCCTGGCTTGCATCAGGAATAGTGTGACCAGTAGGAGCAGGGAGGTGATCTTGCCACTGCACTCGGCACTGGTGAGGCCACACCTCGAGTACTGCGTGCAGTTTTGGGCACAGCAGTTTAGGAAGGACATTGAGGTGCTGGAGAGGGTGCAGAGAAGGGCAACTAGGCTGATCAGGGGTCTGGAGAACAGACCTTATGAGGAGAGGCTTAGGGACTTGGGGCTGTTTAGCCTGGAGAAGAGGAGGCTGAGGGGAGACCTTACCGCTCTCTTCAGCTACTTGAAAGGTCATTCTAGGGAGGTGGGTGTTGGCCTCTTCTCCCTTGTGACTAGTGACAGGACTAGAGGGAATGGGCTTAAGTTGTGCCAGGGTAGGTTTAGGTTAGATATTAGGAAGAATTTCTTTACTGAAAGAGTGGTGAGATATTGGAATAGGCTGCCCAGGGAGGTGGTGGAGTCACCATCCCTGGAGGTTTTTAAGAAGAGGATAGATGTGTTTCTTCAGGGGCTGATTTAGGGATAAGAGTAGTGTAGGGCTGTCAGTTGGACTAGATGATCTTGAAGGTCCTTTCCAACCGTAATGATTCTGTGATTCTGTGATTCTGTGAGTATATTAGAACAACAGGGTGACTTCAGTAGATCTCTCATCTGACTTTAAGACACGCTTTATTCTGAGGCAGACTTGAAGAATTCTCAGATATTCCTCCCAAGTGGCATGAAGAAAAGATCCCTTCAGACATTTCCCAGATCCTTACTTAGTCCCTGATTAACTCATTCCTTAGTCTTCCTTTTCTTTTTCCTTTTTCAGCCTCTAACTGTGCATTATGTATCACCCTTCCTCTGCCATCAACAAAGCTGGTATATGAGTTGAATATGGAGGAAAGTCTAAGAAGAAGAATAACCCCCTGGCAGGTAATTAAAATGTGGACCTTGATCCATTATTCCTGGTTCTGGCTTTGGATAGTATCAATTTATTTATACTGAAGGAATAAATAAAGCTAGAGCTCCATTTGCATGGTAAGACTTATCAATGAGCTTGTGTTTATTCACTGTTTGTTATTTTATTGCATCAGTGTTTATGTTGCAGATATTAGAGTTGAGTGTATTCCATATGATTATCACACAATCACAGAATGTTAGGAGTTGGAAGGGACCTGGAAAGACCATCTAGTCCAACCCCCCTGCCACAGCAGGATTCCCTAGACCAGGTCACACAGAAGCACGTCCAGACGGGTTTGGAATCTCTCCAGAGAAGGAGACTTCACAACCTGTCTGGGCAGTTTGTGCCAGGGCTCTGCCACCTCAACTGGGAAAACATTTTTCCTTTGTGCATTCACACAGAACCTCCTGTGCTTCAACTTACAGCCATTGCCCCTTGCCCTGTCACTGGGCTCCACTGAGAAGAGCCTGACCCCATCCTCCTGACACCCACCCTTCACATACTTAAAAGCAGAGATGAGGTCATCCCTTAGTCTCCTCTTCTCCAAGCTCAAGAGACCCAGCTCCCTCAGCCTTTCCTCATCAGGAAGATGTTCCAGCCCCTTCATCATCTTTGTGGCTCTGCACTGGACTCTTTCCAGCAGTTCCCTATCCTTCTTCAACTGAGGGGCCCACAACTGGACACAATATTCCAGATGTGGCCTCACCCACCTGACTATTACACACGCACACAAAATCATTAAGGTTGGAAGAGACCTCCAAGATCAAGTCCAACTGTCAACCTATCACCACCGTGCCGCTAAACCATGTCCATTATTTACCACCCTCTAGTCTTGTACATGCAAGCTACACACCTTTCTTCAGTGGTTCCTCAGGATGCATGAGGAGAGGTTAAGTGAACATTTTCAAATACATGAACATGGGGATACTTTAAAGTGTGCACCAGCAACCCAAACTAGTGATGTTAAAACACTTAGCCATTGCATCCATGCAAAAGATAGTCAATCAAAAGCAGCAAAATTGAGGGAAGTAGCAGGATTATGCCTGTTCAGAAAACAGAAATATGGAATAGGAGTTAAACCAGCACTAATAATAATTCCTGCACTGCTCTCTGTCCCTGACAGAAGAGTTCCTGTTTCTTTCGGGAGGCCCAAGAGGCCAACAAAAAGACAGGACGCATGGTCCAGAGGATTCTCTATTCTCTCTCTGTCTGGCTGAACTCAGTGACTCAAAGGATGGGGCAACGATGATAAGCTCCTGACTGGTGGAGCAAGCATGTCTCCTCTAGGATTACTCCACCTTCCCAGATGCCCCTGTATAGTAGGCAGGAGGCTCTGCTTGTGGAACTGAACAATGATGAGGACAATCAAAAACTAGCTTGGAGGTATTGGTGAGGTTTACTTGGCCTCCTCCAAAACTGTTTCCATGAAGATGACTTATTGTCAAAGGAGACTCCTTTCTGAAGGAAACAGAAGGCCCAATATGCAAACTGGAGTCACTTCTTAGGGAAGACTGCTGCATCCCTGGGGCCCAGTTTAAAGATGTGTCCCCTGGTTCATCTTATCAAAGCTGTGTATTCTATGCCCTCTATGTCATTGCTACAGGCTGGGTGTTGAAGAGGTCTGTGAGATGGGAGATGTGGTGGACCCCTCTGGGGAGTCATTTGCACCCAGCCTGGGGGGGGAGGGGTTGGGCATTCTTGTGGGAACGAGGATGGGGTTGGTCTGGGGGCTTGGAGAGACTTCTGCAGCCACTCATCGGATCTGGAGAAGGACCGGAGCCTTGATAGGACCCCTTCCTGGGACCCCCCTTCGAGCCACAGGGACCCTCCAGGATATTCCTCCCCTGGGATCCCTTTCGACCCCTACTCTCAACCAGACTGTGATTTTCATCTGCAATCAGCAGGAGTTTTTTTCCTTTCCTCCTTTCCCTTTTGTTTTGTACTCAGGGAGGGGGGGGGCAAGCACGTGGAGCTTGGCACA
Organism: Galbula dea; assembly: GCA_013399015.1. Taxonomy (NCBI): domain Eukaryota; kingdom Metazoa; phylum Chordata; class Aves; order Piciformes; family Galbulidae; genus Galbula; species Galbula dea. The sequence goes on from VWZX01010259.1 coordinate 112,825, forward strand.
GGGGCTGACGGGCACCATTTTTTTGTGCCCCAAGGTGCTGGGTTGTAGTTCTGGTTAAAACTAAGTTCATTGCATTTATTGTAATGTTTATTTTCTTTTTTATTAAATTGTAACTTTGACTTGTAATCTCTCTTGTATTGGGATCATTTCTCTGCCGTTTTACTCTTAAACCAGCACAATGTGAAAAGAAACCTTCCTACCCAGGTACAGCCTTCGGACTATTCTCCATTATGGATTATGCAGGTAAGAAACAATGAAATTACAACAAGATGTCTGAGGCCAGTCAAGAGAGACATCAGGGCCTTGGGATGATTGGTTAACGGATCAGGACTAAAAGCAGTGTTCTCTCTCCTTTCTTCTTCTCTATTAGATGTGGGGGGGAAACACAGCAACAATGGATGAGGAGAACACTGAGGTACTGAATGCCTTCTTTGTCTCAGTCTTTAATAGAAAGACAGGTCATTCTTTGGGTAGCCAGTCACCTGAGGTGGAAGAGAGGGACAGGGAGCAGAATGAAACTCTCATAATCCAAGAGAATCATAGAATCATAGAATGGTTTGGGTTGCAAGGGACCTTAAAGATATCTAGCTCCAACCCCTTAGATGCCACTAGACCAGGTTCCCCAGGGCCACATCCAACATGGTCTTGAACACAGCAAGGGATGGGGCATCCACAATCTCTCTGGGCAACTTGTTCCAGTGACTCGCTACCCTCTGGGTAAAGAATTTCTCCCTAAGATCCAGTCTAAATCTTCCTTTCTTCAATCTGAAGCCATTCCCCCTTGTTCTACCACTTTCTACCGGGTAGAGTCTCTCCGCCCCCTTTCTACAGACCCCCTTTAGGTATTGGAAGGCTTCTAGAAGGTCCTCTCAAAGCCTTCTCTTCTCCAAGCTAAACAAACCCAACTCTCTCAGCCTGTCCTCATAGCGGAGGTGCTCCAGCCCTCTGATCATCTTTGTGGCCCTGCTACACCACCTAGACACACACAAGTCTGTGTGGCCAGGTGAGCTCCACACAAGGGTACTGAGGGAGCTGGCAGAAGTGCTCATTAGTTTACTTTCCACCATTTATCAGCAGAGCTGCTAACAAGAGGTCCTGGTAGATTGGAAGTTAGCAGATGTCACATCCACCTACAAGAAGGGTCAGAATAAAGATCTGGGGAACTACAGGCTTGTCAGTCTGACCTCAGTACTGGGGAAAACTATGGAGCAGATCATCCAAAATGTGATCACATGGCAGGGGCAGGACAACAACACAATCAAGCTCAGCTACCATGTGTTGATCTCCTTGAGGGTAGGAAGGATCTATAGAGGGATCTAGACAGGCTGGATCAATGGGCCAAGGCCAAGGGGATGAGGTTCTACAAGGCCAAGTACTGGGTGCTGGACTTGAGTCAAAACAATCCCATGCAGTGCTACAGGTTTGGGGCAGAGTGGCTGGAAAGATGCCCAGTGGAAAAGAACCTGTAAGTGCTAGTCAATAGCAGCTGAAGATGAGCCAGTAGTGTGCCCAGGTGGCCAAGAAGGCCAACAGCATCCTGGCCTGGATCAGAAGTAGTGCAGCCAGCAAGATGAGGGAGGGGATTGTCCTCCTGTGTTTGGCACTAGTGAGGCCACACCTCGAATACTGTGTGTTTTGGGCCCCTCCCTACAAGAAAGACATCAAGTTGCTGTAGAATGTCAAAAGAAGGATAACAGAAGACTCAGATTACCTTCATTTTTAATCAGGGGAAACAATCAAGTGAGAGAGCAGCTGCTGCACATAGTGGCAGCACAGTGCTTCCCATGAAGAGTCTAACTGGCTAGGCAGACTCAGGTCAAAATACCCAACAGAGCTCTGTAACAAGAAACCTGAGTGAAGATATCTAGTAGATGCCAGAGAAAGGTGGCTTAAAGGCCATCAGTGAAATGTAACTGAACCCTCAGGACACAACCACAGAGATGTGAAAAGTTGCAAGAGTGAAGAAAATAACTTAACTGTTCATTCCCTGTAAATAGGATGAGATAATACAAGGTTATACACTAAAACTGTCACTACGTAGGCTATTAATCTTCTAAAGAAAAGATGATACAGTGAAGAAAAACTCTTCAGTGAGAGGACAAGCAAATTTAGAGTTTTCAGCAAAGTCAATTACTAGACCTGCTCTGGGAGAAGGTAGCTGAAAGGCACAAGAAGACTTTCTCATGCCATCTCTCTGCTGAACCTAACCTTGAAAGTAATCTCATCCATTTTGGAACAAATTTTAAAAGGTGAGCATAAGTGTTCTTTCTGGCAAGAACACTCTTCCTCCTTCACAGGCCATGCTCCACTCTTTGTTAATCATAGAACGGCCCAGGTTGTAAGGGACTTTAAAGATCATTTAGTTCCAACCCCCTGCCATGGGATACCACGCACTAGACCAGGTTGCCCAGGACCACATCCAGACTGGCCTTGAACACTGCCAGGGATGGGGCAGCCACAACTTCTGTGGGCAACCTGCTCAAGTGCCTCACTACAGTCTGGGTAAAGAACCTCCTTCTAATCTCTAGTCTAAATCTCCCCTCATTCACCTGATATCCATTCCCCCTTGTCCTGTTGGAATCTGACCAGCTGAAAAGTCTCTCCCCCTCTAGCCTGTAATCCCCCTTTAGGTGCTGAATGACTTCTATAAGGTCCCCCCAAAGCCTTCTCTTCTCCAAGCTGAAGAACCCCAACTCCTTCAGCCTGTCCTTGTACGGGAGGTGCTCTAGTCCTCTGATCAGCTTTGTGGCCCTCCTCTGGACCTGCTCCAACAGGTCCANACTTTGTGGCCCTCCTCTGGACCACAATTTTCAGGTCCACATTTTTCTTGTGCTGAGGACCCCAGAACCAGATGCAGTACTCCAGGTGGGGCCTCATAGAGCACATCAGAGCCTCAGAGGACACCAGAGTTCATATATAAATGCACCAACATGTTAAATATCTACATGGACTAACTCTTGGCTTGAGGAGAACAGCTCAGACACAAATAAAACAAAGAAAGGCATTGAATAGAACAGGCTAGCAGAGCAATTGAACCTCCACAGACATGTCTGAAAAATTCTGTACTGAGCTGCAAGCTCTTCTGAAGCTGAGCTATCGTGGTCCAGGGCACTGGGAGTTGTTGCTACATTTGAGTCCGGAGTAGCATGGTACCATTACTTCTTTCAGTTCATTCTCAATGGCATAGCTTGCAGCAACTCCCATAGGTGAAGGATATCCTGGTCAGACAGAGGTTTCTTCCTGAATAGCTGCATACACTGCTGCACCAGTTGGAAGCTGCTGTCTTTAAGAAAATTCCTTTCAGTTAGTCAGTGACTGATGTCATAGCCCTGTGCAGGCAAGCAGCTGCACTGTGCTGACAAGAGTTCTACGAGGACTGGGAGCTACCTACATTAGAGGAAGCAGATAAATTCCTGAGGGCAGGGAAGATATGCATTGTTTATTTCCCACTTATTTTTTGCAAATGTTAGAGATGTTATACTGCTATATCAGTTTGGACAAGCATCAGCTGAACCATTGATTTACTGGGACCAGTTATGCAGTAAAGGTATCCAAATGCAGCTATATGGTTCCTTCAGCATGGACTGAAATACACAGCGCTATAAGGACCAAAATAACCCTCAGCAGCAGATCCCCAGAGACAGCTAATCCCAAGTGCTGCTTTTTATGTACACCACACTCTTCTAGCATGTCCTTTGTGGGAGGTAGCTTCTAGTGGTCATTCAACTCTACTTTTTACTGGTTTAATGAACAATCACAGGAACTAGGTGAATATTTGAATGCATTTGGAAATTAAGGTAAAGATTTAAATGAAATCAGTCAGACTGTTATGATTAAATATTAAGAAGTCTCAACTAGTTTAGGTCAAAATAATCACTATTTTTTGTTACCACCAGCATAATCACTTCATAGTACCATAGGATAATGCAACTACTACCTATTAGACAATGTTCTTTTCTCCAAGCCTAGCTGTAAACTTGCATAGACATTACTGGTTACTCTGCAAGTCATAATGAAGACTTTTTTTTCTTATTTAAATAAAAGAATTGCTCAGAAGTTTTAATGTAGAGTCAAAAGGCAGCCACAATACAAAAATTTCTCATGACTGCCCTATTTATTGGTCCCATGTGTATTTTTTCCATCTCATGGAGGAGGAATAGGAAGAAAATGCAAAAGGAAAAATCTATGTACCTTCCTAATATATCCAACTGGTCAACATTCTAAATGAAAATTCCTTTACTGAATCTATCAACTCAACTTGAAAGTGACTCTAAAACTGTGGGTTTCCAGACATCTAAATGAGACTGCTAAACTTCTACCTGAGCATAATAAACACTTGAAGTCCAATGAAAGAAAAACAATTATCAACAATTATATTCCTAATAAAAGTTAACAAAAAAATAAGCTAGTAAGGGGCAGACATAAAGGTTGAAGTCTCAGACTAGAATATTCACATCAATAATACAGAGAAATATTTGCAATGTGAGGCTGTAACCAATGACTCAAACAAGTTACCAAAGTGGTTAAACTTCTCAGTCTTGTGGGAGCAATCTGTCCTACCTGTCTTAAACTTTTATTTCAGAATGGGATGAATCACCTTCTGGAGAAGTCTGTACTACCAGCGACTGCAGAGCCCACAGAACTCAGAGGGGAGTCTACATGCCAACTTCAGCCCACATCCCCAATTTTTAAGTAGTCACAGTGAGGTTAAACAGACCCAAGTCATCATGAGGTAGGTACCTGATAATATACTGTCACTCAAACTAAACCATCTTGTTCTGCAAAAATGAGGAGGAAATGCACTATGCCATCTGTTAGCAGGAAGTCAGCCTGGATAATAACAATAATCTCTTTCTTATTTAAAGATCTTTATAGAGTTGGGTCATTAGCCATCAGTTCCATGCACAATATGCTCAGTATACTTCTACCAAGACACAGGGAATGAGATATTGAGACAGATCAGGTAAAGAATGGGTAGCAGAACAGTCAGACACCTAAAATATGACAATTAAAAGAGATTTGGTCTTCGTGTTTGGTGCTTATCTGAGCTGAAACCTCAGAGTACACATTACTGCTCAAGAGCTTCTTCCTGAAGCTGAAATACTCCCATACAGTGTACCTAACAAGTGGCTAACTGAGGTAGGCATAGATGGGCATTTCTCATCAACTCTCAGAAGAATCTATGCCATCTTATGTGTGCCAGCAGTTTCATTTGTGATAATAACTGGAGATGGTGTTTGACATACTGCTGTTTGTGCCATCCACAAAGCCTCCTCCTCTCAGCCTGGACCAAAAGTTAGCCTGCGTCATGAGTCAAGGCTGGGCTGACCATCAACCCAATGACAGAGGCTGCCTGTTACCCCTCTTACCCTCACCATGGGAAGGGAAAGGGGGTAAAAGAGAGACAGAGAGACTTGTGGATTGGAAAATAAAACTAAACCCACTTTAATAATAATAATAAGAATGATAAAAGAGATACACACAAATATGTACAGAAGCCAATACCGAACCCAAACCCCCCTTGATGGTAACTACGTCACCACTGACACTGCAGCAGAAGGCCTCAGCAGCAGATGAGTCAGGCTCAGGGGCTGGGTCCTGGTACTGGATGCAGGAACTTAGGGATCACAGAAGTGCAGGAGAAAAGGAGCCAAAAAGGAAGAATAATCTAGCAACCTAGAAAGCTAGCAATTGAGAATAATCTCACAACCGAGAACAATCATCTAGCAAGGGAGAACTGACCCCCAGTTTACATATACAATATGACATATGTGATGGAATACTTTAGCTGGTCAGTTTGGGATCACCTGTCCTGTCTGCTCCTCCCTGAGGGTGCAGCCTTTACCCTGCACCCCCCAACATGAGACACAAGATTTAACAGTGACTTTGCTTTGCATACCAATCCCTGGTAGTAAATCTAAACATGAGGCCTTATCACTGCTAGAAGCTGGCAGTGTCTATGAAAACATGCTGCTAGTTTCAGAAAATGCAGTTTCTCAGAGGAGCTTTAACTAAAAAGTAAAATCACTGAACAGAATTAGTTCTGTTCTAACCCAAACTAGGACAGTTTGCAAAAAGATCCTAATGGTGGCATGCAGAATGTGAGCAATGCATTTGGGAAGAGCAGCAGAAGCTCTCTGTGTTTTCTTCTATCTCCGTCAGCGCATGAGCTGAAGGGGTCCAGAGGTAGAGAGGAAAGATACAGAGGCACAGATCCTATATGGCCTGGCAGCACTTGTAGTTCTCTCTGTGTGCTAGAGACTTCCTAGGTCTTACTTTTACTACAAGATAACTTCTTGATGACTGCAGTATTAGTTCCTCCTCTAACCCCTGTACTGCTCTATGGCTACGCTGCAGTCTTTTAAATGACTGCAGGAATATGCTGGTGAACTGGGTATTTAAGATGTTTATGGATTTACTACTGTGCTTGGTCTTTGCTGTCAGCAGTTTAAGTAACCTTAGGTTAAGATAAAATGGGTCTAACTCTTATTACAGTTTCACAATTGCTAGTTACATAAGCTATTGATGTTTTTGTAAGATGAATGAGAAAGTGAAAAATTTGCTTATTCTGCATATTCTTTCTGGTAGATCAGAAGATGTCTCGTTCAGATCCAGATGCTGTTCTACTCTGTCAAGTTGATCTCTTAGATCCTTCCTTCCAAAGAGCCTTCACCAACATAAAACTCAGTCTTAGCAGAATATTTTCATTTTTAGTCCAATTTCCACTTCCAATCATCCTAGCAAATAAGAGAGATTTATTTTTTTTCCTGAGAATAACCTTGTTTTCTCCTTGTTGAAATCATAGGCTGGCCATATATCTTCAGTAGAATAAAAACCTTTTTTTTTTTCCTTGGAGACACAACACCTTCTTTTTATGCCAATAGATTGCCTCCTTGTTCATCACTAAGGAGCAGTAACTGTCATCTGGGATTTTGGTGGCTCACTGGTGTGTTTTAGTGTACAGTGCCTTACACTAGATGTTGTGTTCTGTCACTTAAACATCTTGATGGGATAAACATCAACATCTTGCACCTTGCAATGATTGTGAACCAATTTGAAGATTGTAATTCTCCCACTGATCACAAGCCTCTTCTAAACACAAAGCATCCATGCTCAGTCATTCCTCTCCTTTCATTTCCATATGGTATAAAAGGAGAGTATTCCAACAGAACAGAACTCATTGCCTTCAGATAAACAAAAGATGCTAGTGTATCAGGCAGATGAATGCCAAGCTCTGTTTCAGAACTTTATCAATCCAAATACAGATCATTTTGTTTTACTTAGTTTGAATAGATAATTTCAGAAAGTCAAGGAGTATAATTTTCATTTACCACTGAAGTTGTGAAGATGTTACACAGCTTAAGATTTTTCTCTCCAGCTTTGAAGGCTATATCTTGACAATGATATATAATTTTGCTTGTAAAATCAACCAGCAACAGAGATGATATTTACTGCTGTCACAAATTCATAATGAAAAATAAGAAAGAAAGCATAAAAAATGGAAGCAATACTTCAATTTCCAATATAAATAGTTCAAGAAAAAACATTTAGCCCTTCTTGGCAAGGTATTATCAGCAAGAAATTTTAGCTTAGATTTCTTCCCTTGTGTAATGAATATACAGTGCAGCAGAATTATGCTTGCATACCCTGTAAAAAAATCTTCATTAATGTTTTTCATAAGCCTTTTGGACAAATTGCCCCATTTGTACTGTGCATCCTTTTTCTTCAATTTAATTTACTTAACATTGGCTTCTCCCTGTTTCTTGGCAGAATTAATAGTCACTAGAGTTCAGTAGCTGTGTGCTCTCAGCTAGTTATCACTGTGCTGTAGACAGTGCTCAGGTTCCTGTGGTTTGGGGATTTTGTGTGCCTGTGTGTTAGTTTGTTTATTTTATTTTTTGGGGGGGACAGTGGGTGTTGAAACTCTTTGTTTTCTTCCATGGGCCTGCTGTCAAGGCTGTGATCTCAGCACTGCAACTCCTGCTTGCGCCATTTCTTCTTCCCCTTTCATTCCTAAGAACAGAAGGAGTCTTTTGTGGACCTAAGCTTCATTACCACCCATCTGCATTGAGAAGAGATAGTCTCCAAATCCTATTTTTCTCCTCTGTAAGTGAAGCAACACAGCTGGCTTGTTTGACACAGGCAGTGTGCTTCTCTGTCCCATGTGGCACATTCCTGTGGTGGAGGCACCCACAGAACAGGCATCAGTTGCTGAACTAAACTGTGGGTTTGTTGAAACAAAGGCACTCCTTGGGACAAATTAAAGAAAGGCTCAGGGGTCAGTTGGAGATGATCTGCCACACAACCAACTCTTGACCATAAACAGTACCTGTAATACAGAAGACAAACCACAGTGAGGCATGTGTTCACTCAGAAGAGAATAATTCCCCCTTTAGGGTACCTGGCCACTCATCAAAGGAGAGAGTTTACTCAATCTGCAGCAGTAACCACCAAGGTTGTCCCATCCTGTAGGGATAATTTTCTGACCATGACCAGGTCTTCATGCCACAGAAGGTCAGCTCAAACTGGCACAGCCTTTGGTGCCTCCTTTTGTACTCCACGGGCTGGTGCTGACTCATGGTCAAACAAAACCAACCCCAGACACTGAAATGCTGCCCACAGCAAGGATCTGAAAGGATTCCTGCTACACTTCATCTCAGGTGTTCCTGGGTGCCATGCTAGCTCCTGCAGGCCTTTTTTTTCAGACTTATGTGTCTGGTTATGGGTTGTTAGTGTTTCTGTGGAGGTAGCTGTAATGGCCACACTCTCAAATGGGGCAATGCTTATTGCCAAAAATGCACAACTCTTTTATTAGCTCTTCTAATAAAACAGAGTTCTAAATGTGACCAGAATAACAGCCACATACTGCTGCTCTTCAGCCACAGGGCTAAGGTCACAAAGCCTGAAAAGTCAGATTTGGGAGGGGAATCTCTGGCAGAAAGAGGACAAACCAAGCTGGCTGCACAGAGCTCAAGGATGTACTCAAGCTGATGATGTGGGAACTCGCCCAACGTGAGCTATTGAGGTTGGTCATTTTCCAGAGGGTGAGCTCTGTCAAAAACTGTGGCATAGCTGCAATGTTTGGCCACTGTCAGAATTCCTAGACATGTTACATAGATCTCCTAGCTACCCTGAAGGAAAGCCAAAAACTTGGTATTTCTGCCTTTTTCTAAGAAGAGACATACTATGACTCAGGGCTAGAGTTTATTAAGTTATTTTATGGCCATCAGGTCATCCATCTTCTTAGGGGTTTGGGTTTTTGTTGGTTTGATTGATTATTTATTAAGTACTGGCACTCTACCTGTTCCTGGGAAAAGAGTAGATACATATGTTAGAAGGAGCAACCTCATTGTGTATATATAGAGCCAGGAAACAATGTAAATTGATGAGGAACTACTTATTACATGTGTTTTGGATCTGCCACAAACCCAATTATTCTGTCTTTGCTATACTAGGCTATCTTTCATGATAAGGATACACAACAGTAACAGCCAAATATGGCTGAAGTGTGAATATCACTTTGAACATAGAATCATAGAATGGTTTGGGTTGGAAGGGACCTTCAAGATCATGTAGTTACAAACCCCCTGCCATGAGCAGGGATGCCACATGCAAAACCAGATCACCCTTAATCTTCCTCAAATTTAAGACTCACTTAATGGAGATCATATAAGCCTTCTAGGTAATGTCTTTCAGAAAAAAAAAACCAACAAACCAAACAACAAAAAACAAGCAAAACAAAAATCAAAAAAAGCAAACAAACAAACCCCAGACAAATAAAGAAGCAAGAAACAACATTTACCCCAGTAGTAGTTTCTCACAATAATGAAATAGTATTTTTTTATTGGGTTTGTGATTTTGCTTTTGCTTTTTCTGATCTATCTAGAAACCATTCCTGTTTGCAGCAGCTACAAAATAGGTCATGTGCAGGTTAAATTCCCCATCAACCTGTCTTTTAAAGTACAGGCTTTACCTGTACTGCTAGCTTGATTAGTTGCAGTCTTCTAACATAACGATAACAATTTGAGTCCTCAAGAGCAATCCTGACTAGCTTCAAAAGATAAGAAGTGATGCACTCAGAAACTCCAAAGTCAGGAGACAACAGTTGGTTGATGTTCCTTCCTTCCTAATCAATTTCCAGTATCACGTAGTAGAAAAGATTCGTTGCTTAAAAGTAGAAATGGCCAGATCCAGTCTGAACTATAGACACTAATTCAAATATTTGATGTTAACAGTAATGCTGGAGTGCCACTAGTGCTATCCTGGCACCTAAGCTGAATTGTGCTGGAAGAGAGGAAGAAATTAAAGACCTATAGAGAACACAAAGTTCTAATAAACCTAGGAATAGAAAAAAACTCAACTATCCTTACATTTGAGGGAAGAACATGAAATAGTTTTATAGAAGACTTAAAGAAAGTGAAGAAGACATGGAGTAACTTGTGGGGGGAAAGAGTAAGTCAGAGAAACAAAGCGGAAAGAGACACTGAGAAGGGAAAAGGAAAAGAAGAAAGAAACAGAATGACTTTTTGCTACCAGTGTAATTCATATATCCCCTCATACTCCCACCACCTGTTCTTTTAAACTTAGTGTTTTTTCTAAGTTTGGAACATAAGAAGGTTGACTAGGAATGTAGGAGTTTCTTGTTGGGTTTTTTTGCAGTTATGTACAATAACATAAATTTGGTGTTACTTCCAACAAAAGCTATCCAATACTTTTGTGTCTCTACCTTATTGATAGGTCTGCTGGAAAAGAGATAAGCAGAAAATCTATTTTCAGGACGTTATATAGATGTCTATTTATGTATACAACACCTATATGAATGAATACATTCAAATAATATTTGTATAATATTAATATATGAAAATATATAAACATGAAAATGTATAAATATGAAGTCTAAAGAAAATGAAATAACTATTCAAAGTAACTTAAGATGATTTCTATATCTTGAAGGGATCTAGGAAGTTATTTTATTCAATTCATTGTAATATAAATTTTTAGTGTTTTTTTGTAATAAAGATTTGACAGCTTTTGCTAGGGACATTCAACTAGTGCTGTAGTTCAATATCTGAATATTCCCCTTGGACTTAATAGTTTAGTAAAATGCACAAGGAGCAAAGCAATGCAGGGTAGAGGTGGAACAGTTTACCCTATGCTTGTGACACTTAGGATGTGATTTGAAAAATCTCAGCCTTTACTGCAGTGCTAGCAATGCTAATATTTCACATTTATGTAGCAACAACATATCTGAAAGCATGTTCAAAGGATATAGCTTTTTTTTTGCAACTGGAGAAGCTGCTGTACAGAAAGGTTATGATTACAAAGCAATTTGATGATACACCCAGGAACAGAAAATATTTCAGGTCATTTATGTTAGACAGGCCTGTGCCATTTGATTTCTCTCTTAGAATCTTTGGGCTGTTCCTTTTTTTGGGCTTAATTTTCTTCTTATTTTTCTCTTTCTTTTTCAACATCCAGCTTATTTAAAACAGCTGAGCTCCCTCAAGATGTACACATGTTCATTCATCATCGTTTAACTTTTCCTGCTATGTGGAAGCTGTTTTTTCTCTGTAATATAAAACTAATATAAAACTATAATATAATTGAGAGTTTGAGCAACTTGGAAATATTTATTAAAAAACCTAAATACGTTGGGATTCCAGATAAGACACAGAAATTTAAAACCAAATACAAATTGGTTATTATTTAGAAATCATATTCTGTGTTTAATATTTTTGCAGGAGAAAGGAGAGGACTTTTCTACATGGTCTATAACCTTGCAAAGAACTCTTATAAAATCACATCCAGACCATAACTTAGAAATTTCATTTGTGCTGTAATAGTGTAGAGTTCTCATTCATGTTCTTATCTCCTAAAGTCTGAAATATTGCCAAAGGCTGTGAAGAAAACTTCCCACAAAATGAGATACCATTCAGACAAATGCCTGTACACCTTAGCTTAAGTGGTGTTATGAAGGACAAATATTGGAATGCATATTTTTTAATATTTTGTCTTAAAATACATTGCATCTTTAAACAGGTAGAGAATGACAGTATTTCAACACAACAACAGCCTGGGCTGCCTTAGGAGAAGCACTGCCAGCAGGTTGAGAGAGATGATACTTGCTCCTTTGTCAGTACTAGTGAAACACAGCTGGACTGTTGTGTCCAGTTCTGGGATCCTCAGGTCTAGTGAGAAATGGACATACTGGAGTGAGTCCAGTGAAGGGCTGTGAATGTGATCAAGGGACAGGGACATCTGGCATATGAGGAGAGAAACTTTGAGAACCCAGAACATTTAGCTTCAAAGTGAAAAGGCTCAGAGTGGTGGTAATGGGAACTTACACATATTGCTAAATATGTAACAGAAGGAAGTCAAGAAGACAAAGCAGTGCTGAGGAATCAGTCATGATGTCCTCTTGAGTTACACATGGGAGTTGCAAACAAGATCTGATTTCCAAACAAATACAACGGGCTTTGGAAGTAATGCTTGATGAGTATTCATATTCACAATCTCCAAATAGCATGGTTGGTCTTCCAGAAACCCTTTGGAAAAATCAAGGAGTCTATTTGCTGAAATACATTCTCAGAGGCAGTAAAATCTACAGACAGGGGCAGAGATCTCCATCCATATCATTTGTTCAGAAAAGTTTAGGGGAAAAAAAATGTCTGAATGTAGAATGGTTTTGATCAGGGACATTGACATTGTTGAAGATATGTGGTAACCTAGAGATTCTTTTTCAATTTATAACTGTGGTTGTTTCTAAACTGGAATGAAGGATCTTCTCCTGGTGTCCATTCTTGGCCTGCAGGACTGGAATCGTAGAATCACAGAAACATCATGGTTGGAAAAGACCTCAAGATCATCAAGTCCAACTGTCCACCCAACACTACTGTGCTCAACACTGAACCATGTCCCCAGGCACCACATCTACACATTTTTTGAACACCTCTAGGGATGTTGATTCCACCACCTCCCTGGGCAGCCTGGGCCAATGCCTGATAACCCTCTCAGGGCAGAAATTCTTCCTCATATCTAATCCGAACCTCCCCTGGTGCAACTTGAAACCATTTCCTCTTGTCCTATCACTTGTTCCTTGGGAGAGTGAAAGATGCTCTAACAGGAATCCAATTTCAGCACTTGGCACTTTTTAAAACTGGTGTTGCAGAATGAAATAGAGAGAGATTGCACTCATTAGAATTCACTATAATTCAGTGGTCAGAGAAATGCTCATTGCTAATAAGCGGAGAACTGAGAACACACACACACAACGACTGTATGCAGCAAAGAAAGCACTAAAGAAGAGTTGGAACTCAGAGACATGCTTCTGCTATAGGAAGTACAAAGGTCCCTAGTTCCATTGAGATGAATAAAGAGCATCACTAAAATGAATCTGGAAGACTCCACCATCAGAAAAGGAGATACCAGTCAAGGACACATTTTTCTTTCTTTGTCAGTCAGCAGCCCCTTGACATGTCAGTTCATATAGATCAACTCACTAGGAAAATGATCTCTCTTACTGCTGTGAGATACCTTTCTTGAATCTCACCACTAGCTGATTTACTTTTCTTACAGCATTTATGACTTTATGGGAATGTTCTAACAGAGAGGAACTCTTCCTTCTGCCATTTACATAGGAAGTTTACAGTGTCACAGATGTTTGAAGTTTCAGGTCTCACCCAGAGGCAGAGATGTTAGTTGAAAACTTTATTTTTCTGTATCTCAAAAGGTAGGAAAAGGATGCTGGTCAAGTAAATATTCCTTCAATGTTCCTTGAGCATGGTCTGCTATGCCCATTGCTGCACTACTGCATATCAGCAATAAGCTAATACTCCTTAGTAGGCATAATGACCTTTCAGGAGGAACAAAGATTAAAACCATTTCACAGAATCACAGAATCATTACGGTTGGAAAGGACCCTCAAGATCATCTAGTCCAACCGATAGCCCTACACTACTCTTACCCCTAAATCATCCCCTGAAGAAACACATCTACCCTCTTCTTAAAAACCTCCAGGGTCACACTTGGAATTTTCTTTAGGTAACTTGCACTTCTGTAGCTGAAATTCCAGATGTTTGAGTCAGAGGATATTTTCTCTTATTCCTAGATTTTATTCACTTTTTACTACCTTAAGTAGATCTTAATATTGGGATTGCCTCTTTTTGTTTTTCTTGTTGGTTTTATTTTTCTTCCTTTTTTCTGCTGGGAAGCATGTGGAGAAGCATGTGGAATTCTGGCAAATCAACAGGATTCCTTGCTGTCCAGATGTGAACAGAGTTTAAATATCAGCATTTTCAAGTGTGTGCTTGTCCACAAACAGTCCTGCAGTAAAGCACCACATAGCTTGAGAACATTTCAACAGAAGTTAGTTCAGAGCTCACTGTTACATGTGATTTCACAAAGGGATAATTTAACACACTAAATTAGCACTCTGTTCCTCATAGAAAGTGACACGCTTGACCACATAACAAAATACTTTATGGTCTGTTGTTCAGAGTCATAATTCCACTTTGCTGTAGCAGGAGGAAGCCACAAGTCATTCCACTCTAGCTGCCATTAGGGGATGCATTGCCCTCCCAGCCTATGCATTGCCACCGAAATATCTAACAACCTCTCATCTGCAGATGGCAGAAACCTCTAAAGCTGTTGAACTGGCGCTCAGTCAGTTGGCTTTTGGTTGTTCAGATAGAGGAACCTATTTAAGCAGAAAAGAAAATAGGCTGACCATGTTCAGTCAGTATAAAACTCCCTTCTGATGGGGCTTTGTGTTTTTATCTGTTCCTCCAGCTGCTTTTAATTAATGCTTCGAAAACGCCATGTATTTTGGGTTTAATAGTAAGAATAACTCTTCCTAGCTCAATTCCGTCTTGATTTTCAGTAGCAACCCTCTTTTTCCTCAGTGGACTCCACACACAAACTTATTAATAAATTTCTTGAACCAGGTACACATTTTCACATCTAGCAAGGAATACAGTCCCAACCTATTTACAGTGGCTTGGAGACTCACAGCTTAGTGTGGCCTAAATGGATGCATAAACAAAAAGCTTTTTCACAGCTTTGTTCAGAGCAGCCATTAAACTTCAAGGATTATGGGAAAGCCTACCAAGACAAGGCCTATCATTTTCAGGGAACTTTGGTAATCACTGGGGGCAAATCCCTAGGTAATAAATATCCCATGAGTATTTCTAAACAGGCTGTGCAGTGGGTGTAGTGTCAGCAGCAGCAAGCACAGTGCTCTCCTGGGGTGGGAAAAATAAACTCCCTGAGCAGCAGCAGCAAATGTAAACATGGCTAAACTCCCAGCTGGTGCAGAGAGGTCCAGAGACACTTTGAGCTTCCAAAGGTAAATGTGGTGAAGGAGACAGAGTGAACATCCAATGATATGTCACACAGGTAAAACTTATAAAGGTGCATGAGAGGCAGGTGAAGGTGGCAGCACTGAGAGGTAGAGGTGGGCTGCCATTTGTGATGCTGCTATATTGCCTGCTTCCCTCATTGCTCTGGTATCTTCTGTTCAAATAAGGTAAAGCAAACAAGGAAAGAGGTGTAATTGAATTCAAAATGCACAAAGGGAGAAATCACCAGAGAAAGCAGCAGTTGTCAGGACATAGCAGGGCCAGGGTCTCCCTGGAGCCAGGATCAGTGGGAACAGCCCCACCCCAGGTCATGACCCGGCAGCCTGGGGAGCAGGGCACCCAGGAGGGACCAGGGCAGGGCCAGCCCCAGGCATCTGATGAGTCCCTGGGGATGGGCTTGGACCAAGGCTGGGACATGGCCCCATGGGTGTGTTCAGCAAGGCAAGGCTGTGGGGAGTGTAACAGCACTGAGGCAGATAATGGCTCCTGGGGCTGCTATGGGGTCCTGGGCCTTGGGCAGCTGGAGGAGACAGCAGGGACAGCCAGGCCCAGAGGTGCCCTCGTGACCTCAGAACAAGGTCTGAATTCTGTCTTCTCACCTGGCAGGAGCACCAGTCACAAGGTAAATTTCTTGTAGGAGCAAGGGTTTCCTCATTTATCTACTCACTAAAGAAATGACAGACAGAGGTGTGCCTATCACACCTATTCACCTCATGAGGGAGACAGACATTATGGGAATACTCTTTTAAGAGGTGCACTAAAGAGTCTTCAGGACAGTAAATAGCATGTGCCTTCAGGAGAGAGAGATGAAGTTTTATACCCTGAAAAATCTCCCTGTAAGGATTTTAATATAAAACTAGCTTTACACTGAATATGTTGAAATGAATAACAGAAAACTAAGATAAACTAGCTTAGAGGAAACTTTTCTAAGTTGAAAGATATTCACATTGCATCTCTCAGGTTAGCACTTAATGAACAAATAATGGAATAAGTATCGTTGAGTAGTTCACTATCATGTCCTTGAATGAGGCACTTGACTCTGACTGAAGTGTGTAGCCAGCAGAGAATGAACAGAGGGTACAAAAGATTAAAGGCTGATCAAGTATTTGACTGATTTTTTTTAAAGGTTATCTTGTAGGAAAATGCAATAATCTAGTGTTTAATAAAAATCTAACATAAGCAAACGCTTCTCTTGCTAGCAACCACAAACACTTAAAGCCACTCTGAGCTGCTTAAAAATTTGATATAAGTATTTATAGAGATCAATTTGAAGAACTTAAAATGTTAAAAGTTACAAAAACTGGCTGTAGTAGAAATACTTGGAAGTGTTTTTAATGTAAATATCCTGGAAGAAATTTACCTTTCATGTGCAGTCTTATCTTAAGTTGGTTGTCAAACATGAAGACATTCTCCAAAAGGTAGCACCATGTGTTAGTATTCTAATCACAAAGCACTATTGCAGCCATACAGCAGCTGACAACCTGCTGTTGTACTTCATTGTGCTGCAGTAGAATCATAGAATCATTTAGTTTGGAAAAGGCTGGTGAGATCTTCAAGCTCAGCCATTGATCTGACTCCACCATGCCACAAATAATGAAGTGATTCACAAAGAGCAGAATGGATTGATGTATGCACAGAGCTTGACAGCTAGCTGCCTCATGGCTGGAGTATGGGCAAAGGTGGAAGCAGGGAAAAGCCATGGTAGACTCAGCAAGAACTTTCACCTCCAACTCATTTAAGTGGTTTCCATAAGGATAACTGGAGCTTGTGAAACCAAGACTTCACTCATCAAGGTTGCTAACATAGAAACTAAAGATTTCTATATGTGAGGAATTAGTTCAAAATTGATTTCCTCATAATTGTAGCACAGCTTCTTCTGGAAAGGATGCCTTCAGAGAGTGTTCTCCTCACAACATCAGCTCCTAGAACAAGCAGTCACTGAGTGTATCTCATTGTGGGTCCCAGGACCTTAGTTTTCCGTTCATCAAGATCAGAGATGTGGACAGAGTGTACTGAGGGTTCCTTTCATTGTAGATATCTAGGCTTCTTTCACAACATAAACATAAGAAGGAGGTGAGTGAATCTGATGCCTATACAGGCATGATCCTCACACAGAACCAGGATTCTGTGATATCCAAATGCAGTCACCTGCAAGCACTGCTTGAACTACCAGTTTACATATAGCCCTTTGTAATGAAGGTAAGAAGGAGAAGCCCAAGTTGCTAAAGAAAAAAGGAGATTTAAAAATAGAAATAGACTAAGATGTCTAACACTGCCTGCACACATTTAGAAGTCCAGTGTTAGTCCTTCATGTATTTTATTGTTTCTCTGTAGCTTTTGGTCTTTTTCTGTGGGCCTGATTTTCATTAAGAGATTCTTGGAAATACTTCATAGTGACTCCATAGCATGCAGTGGAGTGGCATGTCAGAAAGCACTGTTCTGATGGCATTTTCAGCTTGTACTTAAATTCTGCTGCTCTGTAGGGTTTGATTTTAACAACTTGAAAGAATGAAGTGTACAAAACACAACTTGTGATTTCTTTAGCTTCTTCTACCTGGAGAGAATTTTTCAAGAGACTCCTTTCTTCTTCTAGAGAAAGCTGAATGTCATATTTTCAGCCTGCACTGCGCTGTTATGTTGTGAAGATTCTGATCTTGGTAGGCATCTTCCTCTTGAGAAGGAGAACATGCCCCCCATGTTCTTATAATCATAGAATCAATACTGTTGGAAAAGACCCTTGAGATCACTGAGTCCAACCATTAACATCACACTCTCATGCTCACCGCTAAACTATGTCCCCAGGTACCACACCTACAGATTTTTTGAAGACTTGCAGGGATGGAGACCTGGGTAGCCTGGTCCAATGCTTGATAACCATCTCAGTGAAGAAAGTTTTCCTAGTGTCTAATCTGAATTCCTCTTGTCCTATCACTTGTTACTTGGGAGAAGACTGAGTCCCAACTCTCTACAAGATCCTTTCAGGCAGTTGTAGAGAGCACTGCTGTCCCAACTGGACCATGTTTCTTCTTCAAAGGTGGAATTGATTTTGATTATTCTTGAGTATATTTGAGAAAATGGCATTTCTGTCTCATCTTTGGCCTAGCCTTATTTTTTTTGACATTAATAACTTGGAGGCTGTGCTTTGCCACTCTCTTTCATGCCAATCAAGTATATTAGTATTTGCCTTCCATTTAAAATTCTATTACCTTTGAGTACACCGACTGCTGTTGCTGAGCTCACAGAAATGTTTTAAAAGCTTTACTTCAATGTTTTTTTTTCCTTGTTGTTGTGAAACCAAGGTAACCAATAAGTTTATGCCTTCAACAGGCCTACTTCTGCAAATTTATATTTTAACCTGTTGACAAAACCCTCTCCTCTTACCCTCTCAGTCCACAGACAGCTTTGTTAAAGCAAAGGCATTCGTTCCCCTGAAGTGATTCCTGCAAAATGGAATTTCTTTATTGCAAATCCTCTCTCTTGTGTCTGTCACATCATGGTCTCCTCTCAGACTTCTCCCATTCCTTATCTCTCCTTTCTGAAGTACCATCTATGATATAGCTGTCAACTTAAAATGTCCAAAAAAGAAACATTCTGCTAATTACTGACAGCTCAGTAAGCATGTTTACTGTGGTGAAGCAGATCAGATTCATATATTACACATTATCCTAAATTTCCACTTTCATTTTATCCACCAAATCATTTCCAGAAGAATATTGTTTCATAGGGAGACAAGGAGTGGGGGAAAAAAAAAACAACCCAAAACAGACAAAAAAACCACCCAAACTAAGCCAACCAACAAAAAAAATCCACATAAATATGTGTTTGTTTCTTCAAAGTGCAATTGTCTTTCAAAAGTTACTGTAGACTGCTATGCAAGCTGAATATACTTGCTGCAGAAGCAGTGCCCTGATAAAGTCCAAAAAGGCAGTACTCTACATGAAATTATTAAACCAGTAAATTCTACTTTAGAAAAGCACATTTACTTATAGTCTAACTATCCATAAATACCACCTCAAAAGCTGTGGCAGGTTTTGGGGTTTTTTAAGAGAAAGGACTGCAGCAGAACAGAAATGTTTGCAATTTTCAGATATTTTCTTCTTTTTAATGTATTGTTTTTCTCCTCCTACTCTGTCTCTAAGTATTTCTGAGAGAAATGAACACAGCCAGAGGGATATGGAAAGTACTTATAATGAAACCCCAAACCACTTCTAAAATACACTTCTGTTCAGTGTGTTGCTTAAGCAGAATACACATTGGGGTAGCATAAAAGGTTTATTAGCTTTTGGAATGAGTTACATAATTCAGTCATTGCTTCATTAGTTCAAAGGAGAAAACAAACAAACAAATAAATAAAAACAGCTGTCCAAAGCTCATAAAGACAAATGTGTTAGCCTGTTCTACCAAATTTTGCATTTTCCAATTTACACTTAGATACACACTTAGCAAACCCAAAATTACTGCTGATAAACGACTGTAATTGGTTCAGTCACTCAGGAAGCACAGCTCTTAAGCAATAACTGCCTTTTCAATAATACATCATTGTTTTCTCAGAGGTGATCACCATTGCCAATGACAAAGGCAGCTCAGATCATCAGAATTTGCCAAAATGATTGCAGATGCTTTCAGAACTCTTTTGCATCACTTAGTCTTCATAAGAAAACTTTCAAGTGTACTCAGAGAAAAAAGAGCTTTCCAAGTCAGTGGGTTTTCCACTGCTGCTTTAAACCAAAATGTCTTGCATGTTACACTGAGAGTTTTCAGAATATGACATTGCTTTAAATGTTGTAATGCTGACTTTAACATGACAACTTCCAATAAACCCTGCATCAATTTAGTAATAATGTATTAGCTTCCCTAATACACATTTCTGAGTGAAATGGAAAGATGCTTATGTCCAACAATAATCTGTTTGTAACACAGACAAGAGCATACAGGCATATACCTCTACTATGTCTCCTTTTCCTGCTTGAAGAGTTCAAAGTTCTTTGGTGACAGGTCAAGCTGGAGAATAGACTACACTCATTCTGTATTATAATATCTTCAATATCAGCCAGTTTTTCTTACACAAAATCAATCAGGAATAATTACTACCTGAAACAGAAATAACTTACTGCCTATGGATTTGATGAGTATCACAAAGTTTCAGTGGTGATCTGAACAGAATAAATAATAGTTTAGCTCCATAAATGAGTGTCTGGAGAAGTTTTCAACTCATGTAAATAATGGATTTTGAAACACAGAGTGTTTTCTGTGTCCCTCCAGTGTTGCACCAGGACCACTCCCAGGTAGAGACTGGGAAACAAACAAACAAAAGAAATATTTAAGGAGGATGAAGGCTACAGATTACCTGAGAGCTCTGCAAAATGAGCTTTGCTCACTTCAAGGAGCCCTTTCCTTCCTTGTCACAGGGGATATTTGCACATGAATGATACCTACCCCAGAAGTCTTTATATAGGATATCAGATGCTTCATAAAGCAGTAGTCAAACATGTGAAAGTAATCAAGTAAAAGTCTAATCAAACAGGTTGATCTAAAGCAAATATTTCAAATGGCCTTGGGACTGAGTGCTGAAGCAGTCCCTGTGTGTTTGAGAGGTGAGGATGGTCAGGGGAATTAATAAATATCATATGTGAACACTTTCCTTTCTAAAGTACAGTTAGACTTTGGAGCAGAAGAATCAAACAAAAAAAGGCAAAAACACCACAGAGAGACTTGACCTTACAAAACCCAACCAAACAAAAACCCCCACAAAACCAAAATCAACAGAAAAAAGAAATAAAGAACAAAACAAACCAAACAAAGAAAGAAAAACAGCTAACCACAGCCCCCCCATTGATAGTCTTGACTGCACAGTGGTAGCTTGTAAATATTACAACATGTGAACCAAAGCATATTAAAAACCCCTCTTCTGCTCAAAGCACTTGTGAACATATGTTCCACTATTTCATGAGATGAGTAGCAAATGTAATCTCTGTTTGGGAGGTTTATTAGCCTTGGTGGATTGCACATGGCACTGCAACCAGTGTCTTGTGTTCTTTGGAGAGTCAGCTGGAAAACAGCAGAAGCAAAACTAATTGAACTCTTGTTTCTTTACGGCTTTTGTTTCCTAGCTTCTGTATGCAGCCCATTCCAAGTGGATGGCAAAGTAACATCAGGCTGGGACACAGAATGTGAAATTTGGATTTGATAATGTTCTTTTCATTAGTTCAAAGATTTGATAGAAAATAAAAGATCCTTTGACTTTTCCCCCTAAGAGAAAAAGCATGTCACTTATTTGTATTCGTGCAAGCTTGGAAGAGACTGGAAAACTCTGAAACAAACTGAGGAAGAGTGGCACCTTTTTACATAGTGGAAGATACACTGAGTAGTGCTGCAGCCTTTATTGTATTAGTTGGTGCCAGTAACAACTTCTACGACCAGTATGCCAGGCTGTCCAGCTGAAATACAGATAGCATCACAGGCTATTCAATAGACAGAAAATTGAACAGGTCTCATAGTCATTTTCAAACTATGCTATGAGAAAATGAGAAACAGGAAAGAAATTAGGCTCATTCTCTGCAGGTGACAAAAAGCCCTCTTCTATCTGCTGTGCCTAGCAGCACTGGGGTTTCTGCATATCTCATAGGAAAATCTGTACACTCCCAGAACTGTGTACATGAATGAGATTCCAGATTCTCCTCTGTTTAAATATAACCCTTTATTGAATCTCTGCTACTGCTGAGAAATCAAATGAAGCTGAAAATTCGACAAACTGAGAAAGAGAGGGAGGATGTTATTATTTGAAAGGGAGGCTATAGTCTCTGAAATGGTGAAATGGAAACTTTTTTATTCCTGTCATTTTGACCTTGGAATAGTCATGTCTCTCCTCTATACTTCAGTTATTCCTCTGGAAAATAGCAATATAAACACAAGAAAAAGGTTTAAGGCTAGAAATCTCTTACAACAGCATTTGAGTGTTATAAACCTCTACATCCTATCATCCCAGCATGGATATCCTACCACAAAACAAATAAAAAATTGAAAGAAACCCCATATCTTCAGACAAAATAGGGTTGCTTTTTTTCCTTCAAACCTGTCTTGTTTAATTTATCACATCTGAAAAAATAAGAATAATTTATTCCTACCTGGTGGTTGTAGATCCAGCCACAGAGGAGCCCATGCAGCTGCTCACATACACCCCCTCACTGCCTTCCCTGGTGGGATTGTAAAGAGAATCAGGAGTAAAATGCCAAACCCCATGGGTTGAGATACAGAACAACTCAAAAAATAAAGAAACAACAGAATTAACGAGAAAATTGATGTAGAAAATCTATGACAAAGCAACACAAAGTGAAACTGTCTAAGCCAAGTTGGGTTCTTCTGTTGTGTCACCCAATACAGTGATGTCATCAAGGTACTGCTGGTGTTCTACAGCTCCACCTGTTCCAGTGCAGTCTGGGTCAGCCCATGGCAAATGGTGGGGTTGTTCTTCCAGCCCAAGGCCAGTGGATTCCAGGTATACTGGATGCCCCTCAAAGTGAAAGTAAACTGTGGCCTGCTCTCTGGTGCTAAGGGAGTAGGGAATAACACATTAGCTGTATCAGCTGTGGCATACCACTTGGCTGCCTTTGACTCCAGTCTGTACTGCAGCTCCAGTATCCCTAGCATAGCAGCACCCATCACTGCTGTAACTCATTCAGGCCATGGTAGTCCACCCTTAGTTTCCATTCTCCATTAGACATTCACAGTAGCTGTATGGGGCTGTTGAAGGGTGAGAGAGTTTTGCTGATCACCTTGGCTCTCCAATCAATGAATCAGTTCATGGATAGGAATCAGGGACTCCGTGTGATACTGTGTATACCAAAATGGTTCTAACATGCTTTGGTCAGACTTTTCTTCACCTCAACCCACTGTGCCCCATGTTGGGCACCAAAAAGACCGCTGTGGTTTTAGACCCAGCCAGCAGCCTAACACCATGCAGCTCCTCACACACCACCCTCCCACCCTCTCTCCTGGTGAAATGGGAAGAATTGGGAGTAAAATGTCAAACTCTGTGGATTGAGATAAGGGAAGTTTAATAGAACAATTCAAAGCACAGAGAAATAGCAGGATTAACAAGAAAACAGATGAAGAAACTATATAAACAAGTGATACAAACCAAAAGCTACTGAGCCAAGTGTACCGGTAAAGAGCAGAAGATCACCCATGCCAGCATCCAGCCTCCTCCCCCCTTTCTATAGTGGAGATGACCTTGGTATGGGATGGAACACCCTGCTGGCTGGTTGGATTGCCTGTCCTCCTGGTCCCTCCCAGCTTCTTGTGCAAACTTAACCCCATCCTAACTGAACTCAGGACATACTACTATCAATGTATTTGAGTTGAACTATATTTTTGTAGGAAAGTGAGCATCAAATTCAGATGCAGAATCAACACTGGTCATGGGCATCATCTAAATTTAGTAACTGATGTGCTTTGCATTCATTTCCAAGGTATACTCTGGGGATTGAATTTATCACAACAGAAACCTTGAAGAAATATTCTGGGAAAGTCAATGCTGAATCTGCATTGGCCCTAAAAATGTGTTTTAGCAATTACATTCATCCAATTAATATATCATCTCTGTCTGTTCAAAATAAGCCAAATCCTGAATATTGAACAATAGCCTGTATTCAGCTCAAGTATTACAGATACCCTCACAGAGCAGCATAACCTCCCAAGTTCAAGAAGGCTATCATTTGTTTACAGAGAGAAGTAGAAGAAAAAAAGCCTAGATAAGAAATTATGTTTTTTTCAATAAATTGTCATTTATGAATACCAGAGTTTCTTCATCCTTCTCTTTACTTTTGAGCTCTTAACTACATATCTAGTCTTTGCAGGCACTGTCTGAAGTATTGTCAGCTGAGGAGGAGCTGTCTTTAACTCACAGGTAGATCAGATGAAATTCTTATACTGGTGTTGTATAGCAAGCAGGCTTCAGGAGTTCTGAGGAGCACAAATCTCTGACTGCAACAGAATGGGATGCTGCCAGAATCTGATGTCTGCAGGCCAGCACAAGACCCACCTGCCACAACAGTGGCACCTGAGGTTCAACATTGATCTCCTACCTGCAGGCAGTGCATGTTATTTACCTGTGACTTGTAAGAACACAAGTCTGTCCATTTCTCAGTTTTACTGCCATCCAAGCTCTTTTGAGATGCAAAAAGATGCTAATTTCTTTTGACATAAATTCTAATGACAGCTTCTCTACTAATAATTAATTTCCAGTACATTAGGGCATGCAAAGATATTAAGAACACAACTTCACTACAATCTCTAATGCTTTAGGAAACCAAAACACACTTAGAAATTAGATCCTGCATCCACAGCTGTAAAATTTTTGAATTTCCATGTGGAAACAAAAGTATGTTCTCTCTCACTGAATAATGAGGAAAAAAGAAAACTGTAGAAATGTGGGTGGAGGTGGAGACAGGAGAGAGTGTGAAGTGAGGAATCATGAAAAAAGAATGATTATATAACAACACTAAAGAAAACCAAAATATCCAGAAGTTGCCCTCTCCTTTTTTTTATAATTTTTCTCTCTTTTTTTTGGTATTTTAGTAGAAGTTTATAAAAGAAAAACAACTTCTCCATTGTATTTTCAGTATGTACTCATCCAGCAATTGTCAAAGAACTCATATTGAAAACCAGGATATCTCAAAGAAGTCTCCATGGCATATAAAGGAAGGTCATCTTTCACAAAGCAGGATAGCTGAGGCAATTTCAGTAGCATTTTCAGAAATGACTATGTCTGACTATGGTTGTTCCAAAGAGTCTCAGATATTTCAGTAACCATTATAATTCTGAGGCAACTACATGTGAGTTTTACTTTAGATAGAAAAATGTTTTACCTCTTATACTCATAGAACTTTAGCTCAGGTTTTAGATTGGAAAGCATCTTGCCAAAATGGGGTGATATTTTCAGCATTTACTTCAGCTAAAGTACTCTAAGACATAACAGTAAAGGTTGGGGCAAACATTCCTAAAAGGACAGGAAATGAAATCTAAGGAAATGATAACTAGGAGCTGGCAAAAGTCATTGCCAGGCCACTCTCCATC
>VWZX01010260.1:1429-32819 GCA_013399015.1 Galbula dea
AGGTACTGGAAGTAGGGAAGAGAAAATAACTTGCACCCCTGAGCCTTTTATCAACCGTCCCAAGGCCTTGAAATCTCTCTTCATTTCCTTCAGACTACAGGATGCGGCTTCCTCTCCACCTGCCTAAAAGATCAGTAGTGGGTAAAACTCTGATGATTGCACCATGTTGGGAAGTTCCCTAGTAATATCCCTAATTTGGGCTCCAAGAAGGCTGCAGACCTCCCTGCGATGAGGGTCAAGCCTGCATATTGGACCCTCTGTTCCCTTTAGGAGCGAGTCTCCAACAACCACAACTCTTCTCTTCTTCTTTCTGGAAGAGGTTGTGATATGTCCAGGAAGCTTAGCTGACTGTGGCAATACCTCTGATACAGGTTGCCTGTCATCAACATCCCCACTAGACTGGCTGTCTTCTAACAGGGCCTCATACCTATTTCTCAGAGGCACCTGGGAAGTTGAGGCAGGCAAGGAAGGGACCTGCCTTTTATTGCAACCATTAACTTTCCTCCAGCCACTTGTATAATTTAGACTTCTACCTCCCACCTTTGCCCAGCCTTCTGATACAAGGGCCCCCTTCCAATGGTGTAGGGGGGACTGAGAAGGCAGGGGAGGTCAGGAGGAGCCTCTCCCACCTCTCTGAGGAGGGACCTGCCTCCTTTCCCCCCCCTCACTTGGGTCATCCTTTTGCAGGAGGCAAGAGGGAGTGGGATGAGAAGATATAGAATTCTTTGCTCCACGAGAAGCTGCTTCCCGTTCCATTTTTGTATTACCTTGATATAAACTCTATAATCAATTCTGGAAGAAAATGTTTGTCATAATTTTATGTAATAAACTGAGAAATTCACCTATATGGTAAATTTGCATTTCAGTGTTTAGTTTGGATTAGCAGATGTCAGGTGTAAAATTTCTTTATATTAAGGTGGCATACACTATATTTCTGTTATTTGTATTATGCTTTATAGTTCCTAATTCTTGCCTCTTTAGTGGTTTTGACAGAAAGGATGCTCTTTACTGCTTTTACCATGTAAACTCTGGGCAAACGGTTGGAAGAAGCAGATGCTTTTACAATGCCAGTCCACTTTGCTATTCATAAGGAATTCAAGCTGAAATGAATATACTTCTTGAGACTTCCACCAGCAGAATAGGCAAGGTGCTACAGTAAATCTGGTTAGGTATTGTAAGGGTAGTAGCTACCTCCTATACAACAAGTGCTTCTTGAACAGTAGTATTAATTTTTTTTTCAGCTTAGTGAATAAGATACTTGGTTAATTGTAATTCTTCTTCTTCGTGACTTTTAGAATATGCGTTATCCATCCAGAGTTGATTTGGTGTTCATGTTCTATAGATTGAAAACATGAAGTGGAAGATATGAAAGGGCTAAAATTAAAATGTAGCAAATACCTGAAAACAAAGCAAGATAGGAAGAATGCAAAAAATTTTCAAAGTTAAGCTAGGAGGTAGTCCCAAAATCTAAACAGGCTTAAAGTCCTTTTTTTTGTTTTGAATTCTTACTACATGTAGAAATATGACACAGGCAGGCTTTGTTGGACTGTGGTTGTTGGTGGAGGGGTTGTCAGAAGAAGGACAGAATACTGTGTGGAAATGCTGCCTCCTTAGTTTTTCACTTCTGTATACAGTTCATGTGACAATGGCAGCAGGTAGCTGCAGAGTGGCCTCATCATCTTTTGAGGTCCCTTCTAACTCCTAACATTCTGTGATTCAGTGATTCTGTGATCTAGTCCAACCCCCCAGCCAGAGGAGGTTTCCCTAGACTAGTTCACAATACAGCTTCCCTGACCTGGAATTGAATCCAGACCCCAGCGGTGAAAGCACTGAATCCTAACCACTAGATCACCAAGCTTTCCCTATATCTTCATTTCTTTTGTTTCCAAAGTACTTTTAAACAACTAACATACATATTACACTTTTACAGTACTGTAGTTTTCCTTATCTACGACTACAATCCCTTTTCTAAACTTCTTACCTCTGTACATAGCACTGTGTAATTATTTAAGATATTTAATCTTTAATTGTAAAATAAGAACAACATTTGAAAAAAAAAAGGGTCCAAGATACACACAACATACTAGGTAAGCTATCTAAAAATACATTTGTAAGTATTATTCTTGTAAACATTAATGACTATGCAAAAATTATCTGCATTTTTACACCTACACTCCTAATCTCCCTTTTTAAATTAAATCTCACCCTTTACAGTGAGGAAAAGCTGCAACTGCACCAGCTGTATTTTCTTCCTCTCCATAAGCATATTTTATTCTGTTTCAACATCTCTTCCAAGTCCCTGAAATTCCATGTTTCTGTGACAAAAGTGTCTTTATCTTTATCCCAACTTTCTGTACCAGGAGCATTATGAGCTCTTATTCTTTGCTTTGAACAGTGAACAATGTACAGACTATGAAAGGAACATTGAAAATTGCAATCGTGTAATACGACAACTCATTTTTACATGAGTTCCATGGGTTTATGCAATGTGCTTTTAAGTCATCCTGTCAGTCAGTGAAAACTGAAGCTCACTTCGGCTATCTTTATGGAAGGTTAAGATGTCTCGCATTTATATGAATGGGGATACACATGCATCTTTCATGTTAGTGAAAGATGGTATTGCATATTAGAGGTTTGGAGAGGTTTTTTTGACAAACTATAGACAGAAATAACAGATATGCTAGCAAGTGCTGAACTGAGAACTAGGAGTAGAAGTTGTCTAGGCAGAATTATTCTGAGAGAATCACTAGTGATGTATAAAACTCTGTATTCACACATGTAAACTGGTACAGTAACTAATGAATTTTGAAATGCTCTTACGACCTGATGCAAGGAACGTACAGTTGACTAAAATTTCTTGTGAAATATTCCAATCTTATGTAATTACAAAACCTGATGATTAAATAGAAGATAATACACTTCTTGTAAACTTGCACTTTCCCTAAATGGCTATGAGACAAAAGAATGGATATATTTGTGCTAGTGTTTGTGTAACTTGGTTTTAACTGAAATGATCAGTTCTTTACTCTTGGTGGGAGGGAACAGGTTTATTATTCACAGACCTCTGTCTTGACTCTTGGTGGGAGGGACAGGCTTAATATTCTTTCCAGACCTCTGAGACATTAAGTTCCACTTTCAGATGCATCATCATAGCGACACTATGTAGTAGCATGTATGAAAGGAATAGTTACAAATGTTGAATATGGGACAGACTTGTGCATTTATGAAAACTCATTATGTGCGTTTATGATAGGCCTTATTACCTTCTCATTATAACAAAACCTTTGCTCAAAAAACATAAGTTACGGATGATTGCAGCCCCAGCTAAAACTAGGAGTGAAAACTGAGGCTGTAGATGTATAGCCTATGGAAAGACTGGTGCAGAAAGGAAGATCGCCAAGCAGGGATTTAAGCAAGCATTCCAGGTACACGACATTGAGGAAACACTTGATGTTGAGGGTGACAGAGCACTGGAACAGGTTGCCCAGAGAGGTTGTGGAGTCTACTTCTCTGGAGATATTCAAAACCCACAGCACTGGGGTTAGACTAGATGATCCTTATGGGTTCCTTTCAACTTGGTATATTCTATGATCCTCAGAGGTCCCTACCGTTCTGTGATTCTGTGAAATGAATGTTTTGTCTTCTCTGCTACATGTTCAATTCTGTGACCCACAGCCTCCAGGTCCAAGGTGAACAGGAGAACAGCTTTTATATTTATATTCATTCTGGTTTACAATAGAGTATCTTTTCTCTGTATCACTTATTTATAGACCTGGAAAAGCTAGCTGATCCCTGCCTGTTTAGTTGTATAGTTGTATAGTCAAGAAGTACACAGAAAAGTAGTGCAATTTTCTTACCTGAAAATAAGCTACAATTTTTAAGTCAGGAGACTATGGTTTCAATTTGTGTGTTGTCAGCCTTAAGTTCTCAAATTTATTCTCTAGAAGCACGAGAATGACAGATCTGAGTAGCTGTAAAGGCCTAGAGTACCTATTCCTCTCCAGCTTTTTATTATGTAAGAATTCTATAGTTATTTTTGTTCCAGATATTGCTTATTTGTACTATTCTGAGTTGCAAAGATCTAAGTCATACCTTTCTGCATCATTTTTGGTTGAAGGAATACTTCATTAACAGAAAAAATTACTTAATGGGGTATTCAATACCATACAAATTCCATATCCACAGGGCATGGGGTGGAGTTGGGAGTTGAACGAAGGCTAGGTATGAGCTAAGCATGAGCTAGGCACCACCTGAGGCAAACGTGGTGTCAGTTGCTTGACAGAAGTTGTTAGGCAAAGGTTTTCTCAGCAGTTTGCTCTACACAGTCGTGTTTTATATTGCTTGTTTATATGTTATTAGTTAAGATTTCTTGTTACATGTTCAGATTTTTTGCTAATCCTGTTTTTTTTGCCATTCTCTGTGCTATTCTATTAAACATTTCCTTATCTCAACCCACAGGGTTTGGCATTTTTCTCCCAATTTTCCTTCCCCTCTCACCAGGGGGAGGAGGATGTGTGTGGGGGCATTGAGTGCATGGTTTTCATGAGGCTTGGCTGACAGCTGTATCTTAAACCATGAGAGTCCATATTGGCACCCAACATGGATCTCAAAGTGTTGAGATGAAAAAAAGTTCTCATGAATTAATTTTAAAACAATTTTCATATATACACATTTTTCATTAGTAAAATAGGCCATGTTCACAATGGTGATTGATTTGTTCTCATGATTGTGTTATGCAAACCACTATGTGCATCCCATCAGGACCCATGGGTTTATGGATGTCCAGATGGCTTAGCTGTTCCCTAACCCAGTCCTCCTCAACTAAGGAAAACTCCTCCAGTATCCTAACATCATGTGGGGGCTCAGGGGTCTGAGGCTCCTGAGCACAGTCTCTAAGAGTATAGACAGAGACAAAGAAGGCGTTCAGTAACTCCACCTTCTTTGGATCTTAAGGCACCCACCTCATTCAGCAGGGGGCCTACATTGCCTCTAGTATTCGTCTTTTGGGCAATGTATTTGAAGAAGCCTTTCCTGTTGTCCTTGATCTCCCTTGCAAGGTTTAATTCCAGAGAGGCTTTAGCTTTCCTAGTTGCCTCCCTGCAACCTCTGACAAGTCTTGTACTCTTCCCATATAGTCAGCCCCTCCTTCCATGACGTGTAGCATCTCTTCTTCCCCTTGAGTTTGCCCAGCAGTTCCCTACTTAACCAAGCAGGTCTCCTGGCTCCCCTCCTCGATTTTCTACGTGTTGGGATGCTCTGATCTTGAGCTTGGAAGAAGTGGTCCTTGAATGTTAATGTGTTCCTACCACACAAGATCCTGAATTCTACCATCTCATGGTCACTGCAGCCAAGGTTGCCCTCAACCTCTGCCTTTTCAGCCAGACCCTCCCTGTACCATGTACTCTGACAGTTTTGTTCTTTTCTCATCTATTCTTATTATCAAGACTGGTATAGCACTGCTTAAATGATGCAAAAATAAAATGCTGCATAGCATGGCAACTTTCTCTGTAGCTGTATTTAGACATAAATATTACTTACAGACTTCCTTCCTTGTATTTTGCTTTTGAGTATCACAGAATCACAGAATCATAGTTGCAGAACTTACATGAAGATCCAAAAGGTTTTGTCTAATGCTTTGATGTCTGCTGTATTAAAAAGGAAACTTGTACACAATTTTATCCATTTAATATAATTATTTTTGCCATTGTCATAGGTCAATACTTGCTTCACAGTATGTCCGTTTACATCTGAGCCGTTTGTCAATGAATGTAGGCCCTTGTTATTGAAAATAAGCAGAAACTCAGAAAGATTTATGTATTTATGGAAGAAAAGAAAACAATTTTTTTTTTAAAAAAAAGGAAAAAGAGAGAAATCAGCTAGTAATTTAGGAAATCTAACAGTATTGCGTGAAAAAGGGCATTCAGAACTTCAAGCACAGCATATTTTAGCTCATAATTTAAAATGACTAGGCTGCTGTCTTTCCGTACTTTTTCTGCTGCATTCTATATGTTAAATGTTATGTAGTAAATAAGTTCAGAGCTATTGCTGCACTTGTGTTTGAAAATGTGATTTTCTCTTAATGTTTAAAGATTACTTTGTGGTTGTTTCTTTTTATTGAAACAATACATTTTAATGTTACAAAGCTGCCACTAGTTTATTAAAAAAAGTAATTTTAGCCTGTAACAGGGAGTAGCTACTTTGTGAGCTGAGTTTCTTCCCAGAATATACAAAAAGAAATACCCAATAGCAAGAGAAAACAGGAGGTGGAATGACATGGTTCTTATTATGTTTACAGACTGCATGATTCTCTTTGGAAATGTACCACAATAGCTGCTAGATTTTTACAGTCTGTGTTTTCATTATTTCTACATCATTACTTTTGCTTTAAACCAATTTAAGTGTGTATTTGCAAGAATATATGATCATGTCTCACCTCTGACCTTTAAGTTAATGAGAAGTTAATTTATGCAATTGCTGTATCTTTAGAAGGCACTGCACTGTGTAATCTTTATTGCTGTAAAATGACATTCAAAGTTTGTTTTACATGAGGAAGTAGAATAACATTATTACTGAAGTAAGCAATAATTATTTGCTTCCTAGCTGAAAATACACACTGTGGATAAAACTGTGTTCATCTGGTAGCCTTTGTTTGTAAGACAAGTTAATTAAAAGAGGAATGCTGAAAAAAATATCTGCCCACACAGTGTGATAGAGTAACATTATTGCTTTACAAGAAAATACTCTAAATTAAAAAAAATATGGTTTTGCTTTGAAGATATGTAGAAAAGTGATGTAAACATAATGTTGTCACGCTCTAATTACAATGAAAAATGTAACCATGAAGAATATATCTGTTTGTTCTAATGGAACAGGAAATAGCTAAAACACCCTCTACTCAGTACTTACATGAGTTAAAACAGGCATGAAATACTGATCCTGATGAATACATTTTTCACCTTGAAATATTCAGTATATATAATGAATTACACATTAGGTATTATATACGTATTCTTCCTTTCCTGTTGTAAATAATTAATCTATAAAAAGATACTGTAGTCACCATATGAATATTTAACCATTCAGAAAATATTTGTTCAATATTTATTTACCAGGATAATAAATAAAAATAAATTTACTAGGATACATAAATATTTATTTATATTCATTGTGTGACAATTACTTTAAATTTCAAAAACTGTTTGTATATATAGCATAGGACCAACTGACCTTGATCTGTTATGAATTGCCTTTTCATAAGGTTGGAAGAAAGATATTACATAAGCCAGCAGTCTTGATTTTGTTTTCCCTATCTTAACAGATTTTTCACAGAGTATCTGTTGCCTGTTCTATCATTAGGAAGGGAAGTAAAACTAAGTATTTTGCTTAAATTCTCTTTTATGTCTTTTTATATAGGAGTACTGCATAATCCCAATATTAACCAGGAATTGTGCCCAGTTTTATTTACTTGTTAAAAATCTCATATAGATTTACTCTTTTTTCACTAACATTGCTTTATCAGTCTCAGCAGTCAAGAAGTGAATTTACAACAGGGTATGGAACAAGGCCTTTTACCGAATTGATCAAGTACTTTTTCCAAGCTTAAAAACAGGCTGACAAAAGGGTTTTTTTTCTTAAGGACTACATTTGGCTTACGTTTCCCACTTATGCTTGATTAGGTACTTGTTTAAAACCACTTCTTTTTTGGTGTTTTAGTTTAGCTTGTTATAATTTTCCCAGTAACCAATGAAAAGTATATTGTTTGACATTTTTGTCATAATTTCACTTTTCAAAAAAAGAAAATTCAACACAGATGAATTATCTATATAAGTAGTATTTCTTTGCCATGAGATGGAAATCACAATAACAATGTAATTGATAGATCTGTAAAAATGGATTTAAAAAACCAAACCAAACCAAACCCCTATTAGTATTATACATAAGATACAATTTCTTTAAATTTCAGATAGAAGTAACTTTTCAATACTTATATTTTGCTGATAAAAGGTATTATATGTGCTGTTAACTGCATTCTTTTTATCTGTAAGAATTTAACCTGTGCATGCATATCACCTATTACAAGAAATAAAGTTACAGATAGATTCTCATTGTAAAAATATCTGCAACTGCTTAGAGAACAGACAGCCACACTCAGATATGAATGTTTTAGGAGGTCAAGTACATTATAAGTGGTATGCCAGAAATAAGGATGCATATAATAGGATTGAATACAGAGAATACACTGTGGATAGAAAACAATTTAAAACCTAGAAATATTTATATAGAGAAATAAATCTAGACTGTTATTATCAATATGGGTTACAATAGTGGTTTAAAGGTTCAATATAGCATTATATTTCAACAAAACTCCTTTTTTTTTCCTTTCTGAAATTCTCAAGATGTATACACCAAAGATAGAAATAGTTTCCTAAAGGTATTTTCTACATCAATAGTTTTTCAGGTTCTTTGGCTATCATCTTACTATTCTGTGTAGAATCAAAATGATCACACCAATTCACTCTGTTTAAGCCCTAAGGGCAAAAACACCCCCTTCCCCAAAAAACCCAAACCAAACCAAACCCACAAAAACATAAACCCAAACCCAAAACCAAAACAAACACAAAAACCTCCAAAACCAAAATCAAAAAAACACACAAAAAATCCCCCTTTGCTTATTTCTTAGACTGGACTGCCTCTTTGTATTTTACTAAGTAGTAGACACACTGCATAGTCAAACATTAAAATTGCTAATGTAGTAGGGTACACACACTAAACCCTTGATTGCATAAGAGGTACTGCAGAGACGGTTTCCTAACCAAAGGCCTCAAAAAACGAAAATGTACATCATAGTCCTCCAACTGAAATTATGGAGAAAAACTACTTTGTATGCTTGGTAAGTGCAGGAATCTGTAATTCTCAGAACAGTGTTGGAATGCCATCTCCCTTATGTGTTCACACAAAGCATGACATATAACCATAGGGATTTTGATTGAAAGATTAAGGTTACTTGGAAATATGTGTGAAGAAAAATTGCAAACATTATTGAGAAATATATTAGCAGATAGGATTTTTATGTTAATTAAAATGTAGTTGTACATTTGAAATATTAGAAGCCACACTAATAATTATTCTCAGAAATTATCTGTTCAAACTGTAGTTACCTTGAGATTACTTTCTATTTAGTGAAGTGCAACAGCAGCATTATCCTTGAGTAATGGAGCTATTCCTCAGGAAAAACAACATTCAGATCCCAGTATATGTTCTTTTTTAAAAAAAAAATTCCACAAATTACATTCAAGATTCACGAGAACACAAGAAAGAGGTTTGGGTCAGGATTAAATTTAAGGAATGTTTTCTGATTCAGAGACAAAAGTTTTTGTTTAAGTTAGCAATAAAGTAATAGGAATGTATTAAAGTTGTAGGTAATGTCATATAGTATTGCTTCATAATAGTCCAGTGGCTGTGGTGTAACCCTTATTATTTGTCTATAGGCTACAAGCAGTAAAAGCAATTTTCTCTTTGAATTTTTCTCTTTGATTGGTTAATCAAAGTAACACAGTCACCAAAAAATATATATTCTTATTTATGTATAAATGTGAATTAAATAATAGAATTACCCTTCAAGTTTCTCCTCAAATGAGGTGAGAGTTTTGGACATTGAATGGGAGGACTTAATGTTCCGGCAATCGACACATGTCTCTGTGGCAGGTGTCATTGCTACAAATTTGGGTTCTTTCACAATGGTACGGCCTACACAGCACCAGGATTGATGACACCAAACAGAAGACACCTTTCTCAAAGGGGAAAGAGGGTCTTTGTGCAGGAGGTTGCAGGACTAATTGATAGGGCTTTAAACAGGATGTGAAGGGGGAGGGGGATAACAATATAGCCAATCTTAAATGAATGTACACCAATGCACGAAGCATGGGCAATAAACAAGAGGAACTGGAAGCCATGATGCTCCAAGATGGCTATGACATAGTGGCTTTCACAGAAACTTGGTGGGATGCCTCACATGACTGGAGTGCCTCTATGGATAGCTATAAGCTCTTCAGGAAAGATAGACAAGGGAGGAGAGGAGGTGGAGTGGCCTGTACGTCAGGAACCATTATGACTGTCTTGAGCTGTAGTATGATGATGACAAAGTTGAGTGCATATGGGTCAGGATTAGAACTAAGGCCAGCAAGGCAGAAGTTGCTGTGGGTGTGTGCTATAGACCTCCCAGCCAGAGTAGTGTGGTGGATGAGGTGTTCTATAAACAACTGGGTGAGATAGCCAAGTCATGTGCCCTTGTTCTTGTGGGGGATTTCAATTTCCCTGATATCTGCTGGAATTACAACACAGCAGCAAGGGAACAGTCTGGTAGGTTTCTGGAGTGTGTTGAGGGTAACTTCCTTATGCAGCTGGCAGGCGAACCAAGGGAGGGGGCTTTACTGGACCTGCTCCTTGTGAACAGGGAAGGGCTAGTAGGAGATGTCTCGGTTGGAGGTAGAGTTGGGCATAGTGACCATGAATTGGTAAGGTTCTCTATTTTCAAAGAGGTCAGGACGAGGAGTAACAAAACTCGCATCCTTGACTTCCATAGGGTGGACTTTAATTTGTTTGGTAGCCTGGTTTCCTGCATTCCTTGGGAGATAGTATTGAAGGACATAGGAGTCCAGGAAGGCTGGATGCTTTTTAAGAATGAGGTCATCATCATCATCATCATGGCTAGGCTTCGTGAAAGAAGATTTGGGAAGGACTCTACCCACCTTTGTTGCAAGCGCGTTGGTATCTAAAAGGGCCAATACGAGATAGGCATGTGTGGTTGCAAAAGACANAAGAGGTCAGGACGAGGAGTAACAAAACTCGCATCCTTGACTTCCATAGGGTGGACTTTAATTTGTTTGGTAGCCTGGTTTCCTGCATTCCTTGGGAGATAGTATTGAAGGACATAGGAGTCCAGGAAGGCTGGATGCTNGTCTCCAGGCCTCTCACTTGGAGGCCAGAGTAGACCAGTTATGATGATCAATATGGCCAAGGCTGAGATGTTGTTTCAGGGAGTCCTTGTATCTTCTCTTTGGGGCTCCTCTCTTTCGGCAGCCGGTGGCAAGTTCACCATAAAGCAAGATCTTAGGGAGGCAGTGGTCCTTCACCCTTGAGACGTGCCCTTCCCATCAGGGCAGCTGTGTTCTCATTAACATGGCCTCAATACTTGTGACTGCTGCTTGTTCTAGAACAGATGTATTGGTCACATAATCTGACCAGTGGATGTTTAGGGTTGTGCGGAGAGAGCGTTGATGGAAGCATTCTAGGAGAGGCAGGTGGTGGTGGTAGATGACCCATGATTCAGATCTGCATAAATCAGCCAATGTTACCCCCATATATAGGAAGGGACAGAAGGATGACCTGAGAAATTTCAGACCTGTTAGTCTGACTTCTGTATCAGGAAAGCTGATGGAGCAAATCATCCTGAGCACAGTTCTGCAGTACATGCAGAACACCCAGGGGATTGGGGCCAGTCAGCGTGGTTTCACAAAAGGCAGGTCCTGTTTGACTAACCTAATCTCCTTCAATGACAGGGTAACTCACTTTTTGGATGAAGGAAGGGCTGTGGTTGTTGCCTACCTTGACTTTAGCAAGGCATTTGACACAGTTTCCCACAGCATTCTCCTAGAGAAGCTGGCTGCTCGTGGCTTGGATGTGCACACATTTTGCTGGATCAAAAATTGGTTGGAGGGCCGAGTCCAGACGGTTGTGCTCAATGGAGTCAAATCCAGTCATGAGTGGTGTCTCTCAGGGGTCAGTGTTGGGGCCGCTCCTGTTATCTTTACTGATGTCTTAGATGAGGGGATAAAGTGCACCCTTAGTAAGTTTGCAGATGACACTAAGCTGGATGGGAGTGTCGATCTGCTTGAGGGTAGGCAGGCTCTGCAGAGGGACCTAGATAGGCTGGATCGATGCACAGAGGCCAATGGGATGAGTTTTAGTAAGGCTAAATGTAGAGTCCTGCGTTTTAGGTGTAACAACCCCCAGCAGCTCTACAGGCTCGGGAAAGAGTGGTTGGAGAGCTCCCCAGCAGAGAAGGACCTGGGGGTGCTGATTGACAGCCAGCTGAACATGAGCCAGCTGGTTTGTATCAGGTTTGCATCCTGGATTGTATCAGGAATAGTGTGGCCAGTAGGAGCAGGGAGGTGATCTTGCCACTGTACTCGGCACTGGTGAGGCCACACCTTGAATACTGTGTAGGAAGGACATTGAGGTACTAGAGAGGGTGCAGAGAAGTGCAACTAGGCTGATCAGGGGTCTGTAGAACAGGCCTTATGAGGAGAGGCTTAGGGAGTTGGGTTTGTTTAGCCTGGAGAAGAGGAGGCTGGGGGAAGACCTTATCGGTCTCTTCAGCTACTTGAAAGGCCATTCTAGAGAGGCAGGTGTTGACCTCTTCTCTCTTGTGACTAGTGACAAGACTAGAGGGAATGGGCTCAAGCTGCACCAGGGCAGGTTTAGATTAGATATTAGTAAGATTTTCTTTACTGAAAGAGTGGTGAGGTGTTGGAAAAGGCTGCCCAGGGAAGTGATGGAGTCACCATCCCTGGAGGTTTTTAAGAAGAAGATAGATGTGGTTCTTCAGGAGATGATTTAGAGATAAGAGTAATGTAGGGCTATCGGTTGAACTAGATGATCTTGGGGGTCCTTTCCAACCATAACAATTCTGTGATTGTGCCATTCAAGGAATTAAATCTTTGATCTTCTTCCTAAGAGCACTCTCCCAACAAGCAGTTCCAGCTATGCTTTAAAGGAACACTCTTTCCTGCAGTTTTGCTGCTACTCATCTTTTACAAAACGTGTAAGCTTCCCAGAGATTAAGGGGTCATAACAGAAAGCTCTGGATTTTAGCATGAGAACCTGAAATCCACATTTCTTTTTAACCTAGTTACCTAGTTTTTCCCTCTTTGAGTAAAGATGGAGTCTTATCTAAGAACATCTTACAGTTTCTTTCCTTCTGTATAATAGTGGGGAAACCTCGGTTTCCTTAAACAATCTTTATTGTAGCAGGATGACAGATGTAATCGGGTAATCTGCAGGAACAGTGCAATCAGAGCACATACCCTGAGCAAGCTGCTAAACCTCTACTGTAAGAACAAATAGAATTCCTAAAAACAAAGATGTACTTTGTTCATCTAACCACAAAAAGGCTCAAAAAGTAGTAACTGATGTCTTGTCTACAATGCAGCGACAGCAGCACAGAACAAGCATAAATTGAGATTGAGGTAAGTCCTGGGGGTGAAGTTTAGATCAGGTTGTACAGGGGGTTCCTGACCCTAGGGACACCTGTGCAGCCCCTAACCCTGTCTGGACCCAGAAATCCACAACACCCAATGAAGGTGAGGACAGGGTACAGCTGGGATCACAGTGGGAAATTTAAAGGGTTCTAAAGGAGCACCAGTGACCTGGAGCAGGGGCAGGCAAACAGGGACAACTGTGTCAACAGGGACGAGTGCATCAGTTTGTGCATCAGTTTGCGCATCATTTTGCGCAGGCATGGAGAGCAGGAAGGGCACAGCCACCCTCCCAGCTCTTTCTGGTGTTGTTTGTTGGGTGTGGTCTTTTTTCCTATTTTTTTCTTTTTTTTTCCCCCTGCAGCTTAACTAGACCTAGCAATGGTTTTTAAACAAGTGAAAGCCATTGCTGCTACTACCAGGAGTGTGCTGCTGCAGACAGAAGCCCAGAAGAAAGATGCAGCCATTCAGGTCAGTGGCTGGACAGAGTATCTGAGCCTGGCGTTAGTACCAGAGGACAGCGTGAGACACACCTGCGTACAATGTGATCAGGTGAATGACTTGCTGTGTTTAGTGGCAGAGCTCAAGGAAGAAGTTGAGGGTCCAAGAAGTATTAGGGAAAATGAAAGGGAAATAGACAGGTGGAGTTGCACCCTTTTGACCCCAAAAGAAGTCCAGCAGGAGACAGTGAAGCCCAGCCCCTGCCACCATCAAGCAGATACAGTAAATATCATAAAAACATAGAAATATTACCACGGTTGGAAAAGACATTCAAGATAATCAAGTCCAACTGAAAGCCCTACACTACTCTAATCTCTAAATCATCTCCTGAAGAACCACATCTATCCTCTTCTTAAAAACCTCCAGGGATGGTGACTCCACCACTTCCCTGGGCAGCCATTTCAATTCTTCACCACACTTTTAGTGAAGAAATTTTTCCTAATACCTAATTTAAACCTGCCCTGGAACAATTTGAACACATTCCCTTTAGTCCTATTGCTAGTTACAAGTGAAAAGAGGGCAACACTCATCTCTCTACAACCTCCTTTCATGTAACTGAAGAGACCAATAACGTCTCCCCTCAGCCTCCTCTGATCCAAGCTGAACAGCCCCAACTCCCTGAGCCTCTCCTCATAAGAGTTGTTGTCCAGACCCCTGATCAACTTAGTTGCCCGTCTCTGTACTCTCTCCAACACCTCAATGTCCCTCCTACACAGTGGTGCCAAAAACTGCACACAGTGCTCAAGGTGTGGCTTTACTAGTGCCAAGTACAAGGGCAAGATCACCTCCCTGCTCCTACTGGCTATAAGAGACTGTTTGAATCCACTTTCTTATCAGCTATGGAAAACGGGATTCCTGGCTGTGCTGAGACTGCATGTTAAAGTCTCGAATCTTGATAGATCATTGACTATCATCATTAGAGAAGACAATGCCAGACCTCGAGGATCCAGAGGCTGGGAACCTGCTGTGCAGGACAATGAGGCCTAGTTAAAACCTTGAGATAAGGCCCAGGTATGTGGACATCTCCTGAAGAATTTATTCATGAGAAAAGCCAGGAGAAACCTGCGGGATATTCCCTTTATCTTAAGGATCAGTAGGACCATGTCCTGTACCTTCTCCTATAAAAACCTGAGGAAAAAGCCTCATGGATTGTGAGTCGTGCTGTTGGGTTGTGAGTGGAGCTGTGAGTGGTGTGTGTATGAGAGAGAATGTAAGCATGATCACCCACCATCATGGAAGAAGCAGGGGGACTGAGGACCCTTGACACGTCATTGGACCCGATCCACGGTGGTGTAGCTATTGCCCTCTCGCTCTCAGTCCTGCCTCTCTGCTTAATTTTCCTCTCTTTCCTCCATCCTACTGTCCTATCACTCTAACTCTTTTGTTTTAATAAACCCTAATTGCTTTGCGGCATTTGACCTCATTTGTGTCTTAATTTCACTCTGGGAAATAAACCTCTAATCTACCCCATGTCTTTTAACCAGATTGGGACACTGGCCACACTATTCCAGATACAAACTAGGATGCCTTTGGCCTTCTTGGCCACTTGAGCCCTCTCCTGGCTCATATTCAGTTGGCTGTGAATCAACACCCTGAGGTCCTTCTCTTCCGGGCAGCTCTCCAGCCACTGCTCCCCAAGCCTGTAGGGCTGACAGGAGTTGTTGTGACCAAAACGCAGGACCTGACACTTGGCCTTATTAAAACTCACACAATGGGCCTTTGCCCATCGATCAGGCCTGTCTAGGTGCCTCTGCAGAGCTTCCCTACCCTCAAGCAGATCAACACACCCACCCAGCTTAATGTTATCTGCAAACTTTTTAAGGGTGCTCTCTACCCCCTCATCCAAGTAATCAATAAAGATGTTGAACAGGAATGGTCCCAGCACTGACCTTTGGGTGACACCACTTGTGACTGGCCACCAACTGGATTTGACTCCACTGAGCACAACTCTTAGGACTCAGCCATTCAAGCAGTTTTTTTGTCCAGCAAAGCACGTGCACATCCAAGCGATGAGCAGCCAGCTTCTCTAGGAGAACGTTATGGGAAGCTCTGTCAAATGCCTTGCTAAAGTCAAGGTAGACAACATCCACAGTCCTTTCTTCTTCCAGTAATCTTGTAGTCTTGTCAAAGAAGGAGATCAGGTTAGTCAAACTGGATCTGCCCTTCCTAAATCACAGAATCACACGGAATCACAGAATATTAGGAGTTGGAAGGGACCTCGAAAGATCATCTAGTCCAACCCCCTGCCACAGCAGGATTCCCTAGACCAGGTCACACAGAAACGCATCCAGACAGGTTTTGAATATCTCCAGAGAAGAAGACTCCACAACGTCTCTGGGCTAGTGCTCTGGCAACCTCACTGTAAAAACAATTTTCCTTCTATTCACAAGGAACTTCCTGTGCTTCAGCTTACAGCCATTGCCTCTTGTCCTGTCACTGGGCTTCATTGAGAAGAGCCGGACCCCATCCTCCCAACACACACCCTTCACATATTTAAAAGCAGAGATGAGGTCACCCCTTAGTCTCCTCTTTGCCAAGCTAAAGAGACCCAGCTCCCTCAGCCTTTCCTCATAAAGAAGATGTTCCAGCCCATTCATCATCTTTGTGGCTCTGTGCTGGACTCTCTCCAGCAGTTCCCTATCCTTCCGAAACTGAGGGGCCCAGAACTGGACACAAGATTCCAGATGTGGCCTCACCAGGGTTAGAGTAAAGAAGAAGAACGTCTCTTGACCTACTAGCCACACCCCTTTTAATACACCCCAGAATCCCATTAGCCCTCCTAGCCACAAAAGCACACTGCTGCCTCATGGTCATCCTTCCATCCACCAGGACCCCCAGATCCCTCTCCCCTTCCCTGCTCTCCAACAGCTCTGTCCCCAGCCTATACTCATACATGGAGTTGGTCTTTCCCAGGTGCAAGACTCGACACTTGACCTTATTGAATCTCATTAAAGTTCTCCCTGGCCAGGTCTCCAGCCTGTCGAAGTCTCGCTGAATGGCAGCAGAACCCTCCGGTGTGTCAGCTGCTCCACCCAGTTTAGCATCATCAGCAAACTTGCTGACAGCACACTCTGTTCCCTCATCCAGGTTGTTAATGAATAGATTGGAAAGTACTGGTCCCAGTACTGACCCCTGAGGGACTCCAGTAGACACAGGCCTCCAACTAGACTCCATCCCATTGACCACAACTCTCTGACTTCTCTCCTTCAACCAGGTCACAATCCACCTCACTACCCAATCAGGCAGACCACACTTCCTCAGTTTAGCCACCAGGATGCTGTGGGAGACAGTGTCAATTGCTTTACTGAAATCAAGATAAACCACATCCACAGCCCTACCCTCATCTATCCACCTCGTTCATCAAAGCCTCTCATCAAAGGCTATCAGGTTGGTCAAACATGACTTCCCCTTGGGAAATCCATGCTGACTGGTCCTAATGAACCCCTTATCCTTGATAGGCCTCCAGTATCCTAACATCATGTGGGGGCTCTGGGGTCTGAGGCTCCTGAGCACAGTCTCTAAGAGTATAGACTGAGACAAAGAAGGCATTCAGTAACTCCGCCTTCTTTGGATCTTCTGTTCACCAAGGCACCCACCTCATTCAGAAGGGGGCCTACATTGCCTGTAGTATTCGGTTTTTGGGCAAGGGGCAATGGGATCAAGCTGGAATATAGGAGGCTTAGTGTAAACATAAGGAAAAACTTTTTTACAGTAAGGGTGACAGAACACTGGAACAGGCTGCACAGGGAGGTTGTGGAGTCTCGTTCTCTGGAGACATCCAAAACCCACCTGGACTCGTTCCTGTGTGACCTTATCTAGGTGATCCTGCTCTGGCAGGGGGGTTGGACTAGATGATATTTGGAGGTCCCTTCCAACCCTTAACATTCTATGATTCTATGATTCTATGTTTCTATGATGTGTAAGCCATAAACCTAGAAGGAAAACCAACCAAACAAAAAATCCCCACTTATTCAAAATCAAATAAACTTTCTATGCTTTTTTGTTTGTTTGGTTGGTTGGTTTGGTTTCGTTTGATTTTCTGTATGTGTGGGGTTTTTGGTTGGTTGGTTGGTTGGGGTTTTTTGTTTGGTTGGTTTTTGGTATTTTGGGTTTTTTTTCAGGTTAATATTTTGCTGATATAAAACATTCACAGCACTAGAAACTCAGATTAGCTAGGTACTGTAAAATCCTCAGTCATACTGTGTAAGGCAGCTGAATTATTTTTTATGAAAAGCAAAATGAATACTTTTTTTCTTATAGAAGTGCTCTTTTCTGAAATAAATGTAGTTAACACTCTGCCATAGGTAGACTGGGTAAGTGAACTATTGTTATAATACAGATAAGTTGATAACAAAGGAAAACAGTTGGGGAAAAATGCAGTCTTCACTTCCAATGTATTTCAGTCTTAACTCATTATATTCATTGAACTAATGAACTATCAGGTTTCATGACTGCTATATTTTCCCTATCATGTTTTGTGTCCTGTGAGCAGTCAACAGGTATCAATTTTCATCATCTGCTTAAAAATAGATGATTGAATTAAAATTTGGTTTTCCTATTTTTCCAACAAAATGCTTTGCTCATTCTTTAATCATTATTTATACACAATCTTTTATCCCTTCCAAAACAAGGATCCTAAGAACTTGAGACCTGAGACCAGTCCTGCAACATGTTGCTGGAACCAAGGGTGGTGAAATCTCACTTTCTTCTTCTCTTTTTTAACTTTTGTAATGGTTAGGGGCTGGAACAGCTGCTAACCTTGCAGACCGACACTGCCTTCTCCCTCCCCCTCAATTCCTCAACGGCGGGAAAAGGCAGAGGATGAGAGAAGCAGCAAAAGAAAACTTGTGGATTGGAAAATAAAACTAGAACTACTTTAATAATAATAACAAAGTCAGATGAAATATATAAAGATATACAGAACCCAAACTACGTCACCACCGAAACTCCGGTAAGCTCCACAGCAGGCTGAAATCCTGAGGTGACACCCTGGGCGCTCGTCCCCTCCATCCGCACAGCCAGTACAAATGGCATTCCCCGTTTCCCTCAGTGCCGGGTCCTAAAGCCCGCCCGCAGGATCCTAGGTGTTCCTCTAAGTGCCTGACAAGGAGACTGGCCCCCAGTTATATCGAACATGATGTATATGGGATGGAATACTTTAAAAAGTAAAATCATTGAACA
The DNA here is from genome assembly GCA_013399015.1 of Galbula dea. Taxonomy (NCBI): domain Eukaryota; kingdom Metazoa; phylum Chordata; class Aves; order Piciformes; family Galbulidae; genus Galbula; species Galbula dea. The sequence continues at coordinate 20,368 of VWZX01010260.1, forward strand.
CAAATAGTTCTGTTCTAACTCAAACCAGGACACCTTTCCTTCATGACACTTGAGACTGAAAGCTCTCCAAAATGTGTTCCTTGCTTGCAATAAGAAAGAATTAATCAGCTGTTTGGTGTTGTTTCACCTTAATTTACTCCAAGGGAATTTTCAAATCTCGCATGACCCTCTGAGCTACCCAGGGCAGCTCAGCAATGGGGTCATGACACCCATATTTTCACTTCTTACCACTTAATTAATATGATTTTGTCAAATTATCATTTCTGTTTTCTTTCACTGTCTCCAGTGTCACAGTACCATTTAATACCTTCTGCTACTCCAGGGTCCTAACATTTTTGATGTCTACTTTTCCTGTCTAAATGAAAAGAAAACATTTCTACCTTTTTAGTTTAGCAGAAGACAGGAGATTTGGCAGACTCTGAGTCACTAAGTCAAGAGCAGCGACAAAGGAGAAAATTAAGAGGAGTATCATCAGAGAAAATTTGTAAAGAAAGAAATGACCTCTTTCTCATACCAATAAAACCCATAATAGCTTTGTTAATTTCAAAAGGGAACTAAAGCACCAAGGCTGCTTCTGTTGATACCATTCAACAAATTCCATACAATAGAAAAACAACATTGATGGCAGTAGTATTTGAGGTATTTTTTCTTTGTTTTACCCCTCTGTTCAGCTGGTGGCAGTGTGAATTCAGAATCCAATCTAACCAACTACCCAGGCCATATTCTTCTCTTAGTTACATAGCTTCAGTTAACATGATGGAAGTCAACTCCGCAGTACTGGTGTTACTAAGTGAGGAATTTGGACTACCCCATTGGTATGAACTTTGTATTATGGCAGATGCAGAAGCACTGAGGTAGAGTAAGGGGTGGGAAATGGAACTATAACTGAACATATCTTTTTTTTCAGCCTGCTAATCACTCCTTCTCAACAGCCACACATTCAATAGGGTGCCTTACTTCCTCTCACAAGATACTGCCATTACAGTAGTACTATTAGAGCTGTATTGCAAATACCCACAAATTATTTTTTCCATTAAGTGACTTTGGTCACATTTTCTTACTTGAAGGGTCATCAGTTGACCACTTATGTCCCATAGCTGCTGGTTGCGTGAGCTCTGAGAAATTTCAGTGCTAATGACAAAGGTAGTGACTGGGTAAACGTCAATTCTGAAAGCTAAGGGATCAAAGCCAAATAAATGGAGCTACTGTTCCTACCAGAGCAATATAAAGAAAGTATGGATCGCAATGACCTGAAATGTCTTTCTAGTTTAAAACCATCTCTATGTGGTGTGTTTTCTTTCTTGAAGACTTCGCAGCATTAAAAGATAAATTTAGTCTATGTAATACAATCTTCTTAGCGTTTCGGTGGTTCTTTAACATCCCTACCCAATTCACAGTAGTGAAGAGCAGAAAAAAATACAGCATTTTATCCAGACAAAGGATAGTCAAGCTCTCTCGCAATTAGAGCCAAAAAGGAACTTCTTCAATTCAGGCAGGAGCTCAAGCTTACTCCTGGTTCATAACTATGATATCAGACTAAACATTATATCATTGTAAGTAGGTACTACAAAGTCAGTAATCAGCTGAAAGAAACTTTCCTGAAGAAAACAGTTCTTACTGTTCATGGTCACAAGAATAGTTCAGGGTCTACTCAGTTTTATTTAAACGTAATGAGGATTTAGAATTTAAATTGTTCTCAATAATATTTGCAAACTGTTCTGTGAATTCTTCAAAAGAGCAAGAAAAAAATATGTTAAACTGTGATTCTTTTCTCCATTATATTATATCTGTGCTTTCTGTCTGAATGTGTGATGAAATTTTACATTGTCCTATACCTGAAACTACTACAAAATACTAGGAAGAAAGGGAGGTTAGAAAAGATAGGAAGAAGTAATTCAAAGTCTTATCTATGTATAATTTTATCAGGCTTATTTCATTGTATCAGGGTTTATGAAAAAATTAATATGTTTTCTGCAGCTCAAACAGACTAATGCATCAATTTTCTTTTTAATCTACAGGCAAGAATATATAATTAGAGTGAGATTTCAATTTTAAATCATAACTTGATTACTTAGAATTTTGCTTCTACCTCTCTCTTTGTTGAGTAAAAGTTGCACATGGTTAGATTACACTTCTCTGAAAATATCTTTTCAGTTTGATAACTGAAATGGCTGCAAAATACCACAGATAGGTATCTATGGATAGGATTTGCAGCACTCAGCAGCAAAACTCTTGATGACTTCAAAGTGTTCAAATTCCACCCTTAGTGAAAGTTCAGTGCCTGATATTTTTTTTGCAATTTATTTGAAAATATTTAGGAAGCCACTCCCCAGTACATTTGTTTCCTCTCCTGAGCTGCTCTCAAGTTACTTTCTGCACCTATCCTTGTGTGCAGCATTGATGGTGTGTGCAGTGTTGATGGTGTGTGCACAACTGGCCAGTTTCAGCATGACTTAGGTCAGTTTAAATCACATGACAGATAGCAGTTACATCCAATGGAGAAGACAGAAGCTAAAAGTGGTGGAGCAAATCAGTCACATCTATTTATCTCTGTAACCATATCATACTGTTGATTACAATACCTCTGCTCAGAGCTCAGGAACTCACAGCATGGTGACAATAACTTCTTAAAATGTTAAAAATGCAAGAATGTGCGTGATCCCCTGAAAGGCTACAAATATGGTTAGGCAGATCTGCAGGGAAAGTGAAAAATTGCACTCAACTCCTTTGGTCCAAGCAATGCATTTAAACAGAGCAACACATTAATGTCCTCTGTCTCAGCTGGATCCTTAGGTGATGAGTTCTGCATATTCACTAGTAATACATGGATTGCTTCCCCTGAGGATTTTCTTTTAGTAATTAAATAAATATTTGGTCTACTTTCTGTCAGCTTTACATCTCATCATCACTTCTAAGTTTCTTCAACAACTGCTCCATTGACCTGGTTCAGATTTGTATAATCTAAGGCTATGAATTGGTTCAGGCATAGACGTTCGTAAGAGAAAGGACACACGCTTGGTAATCTCTTCCAGGTGGTTTGTATTTCTTGAAGCAATAATTCACTCAGTGGTGAGTTATACTAATAGAAGGGTGTAATGAAAGTTTCAGGGCATCATTCTTTTTTAATCAATACAAGAATTTTATCAGGATTATGCTTGTCTTCAAACTCCAGTAGTTGCCTCTTGTTTCCACTATCTTCTTGGTCTAATTGCTTAGTGTTTCTCAGCCATTCCTCAGCTTTAATCCATTCATCTTTGAGAAAATCTTGTTCTCTCTACACATATAAAATGTGAAAATGTAATACAGTCCTTCAAATTTGAGATAATGTTACTGTGAGTCCAGATCATAAGGAAGTTTAAATAATTGTCTTACTCACTGAAAATTTCACAACTTCTCTGACCTGAGACACATTTCTTTTTGCAGGACGCAATATAATGTTCCAGCAGTAAATTCCAGTTTTGTAGATTTTGGAGTTTATGACAGCTATGCTAATTTTGGTTGTAATGCTAGTTACAAACATGCAGAAATGATTACAAATATATAAAAAGTGTAATGCATTTGCATCAGAAAGAGTGGAAGCTAGAAGACCATTTTCACATAAGTAGCCTTTTTAAAGAGAACTGCACAGTTTCTCAGTTAAGATTCAATAGTATTTTATTATATGAACAGTTGCATTAAGAGCACTTATACTGTTCATGCACTGAGATATGCATAAGGACCATGACTGAAGGTAGCAGAGTCTGATTCTGATTTATCTTATTGAACAGTTGCTTGAATTTAGTAAAGCAAATTCGGGCCATAAATTTACTTTGAAACTGAAACAAAATGACTTACCACTTGGGAAGTAACTCCCATAAATTTTCTAATGGAATAGGTACTCAATTTCAGTGTTTTTTCTCTTGCTGAATAGTATCTCCAAAATCTAAATCTAGCATTAATTCATGTGACAATAAATTAATTTTAAAGTCTAACATATGGTCCGTTTTCTTTGTGTGTGAAATAACTCATCAGAGGATTAGACATGAAGATTACATTTCTGGTTGTTGGGCATATAAATGTGAAACAATAAATCCTGAATGTCATTAATATCGCACAATGTTAAAAAAAAAAAAAAGCAATTCAATCAGTCTTTGTCCTTCATGTGTCTTAATTCCTTAGGTGATCTATTTTTCCTTGGTTGAAATGCAAAATGGAACTCCTCCTATTTATAAAAAGCATTTTAAACATAGATTTTAAACAAAGTTAATACTAGTAAGAAGGGTTTTTTTTTTTTTTTTTTCTTTCTAGTTGCTTCAAACTATTTAATGAAATAAATAGCTTTCAGGTCTTTGGTGCTTTTACACTTCAAAATTTCTTGTATCTGCTTTACTATAGTTATTTCTGATAGTTTGAATTGTTGACTTCATAATTATTTCTTGTGTATTTCCCTATGAAGTGAGCTATGCTATGTGGAACAGAAAGATATCTGCATAGAATATGGATCTGTGAATTGTGCAATTGCATAGCAGCGTGTACAAGAGAAAATGCTGCATATGCAGCAACTTCCAGGCACCTGATTCAATCTTCTGGTTCTCCAGGTGCAGAATTAACCTTGTAATGTATATATCTCTTGCAATTTCTACTAAGTGTAGAATCTAAATCACAGTCATATTGCCATATTTCAGGGATTGTAAACAGAGGTGATTAATAAATTCCTAAGACATTAAAAAAGTTTGTTTAAAATCTAAGCTATCAATGAAGTAACCAGTCCTTTTTATTAGGAGAAAAACAACCCAGTCTTTCTCACTTTGGAAAACACTCAACATTTGAACCTTTAATGTCATCCTTCTAAAACAAAGCAATTTTTTGCAAGAAGCCACCTCAATAGGAAAAAATGTGTCTTCCCCTTACTAGGACAAGTGGAGACAAAGAGTTACAAATGAATTTTATTTGTCAGTTGCCATGATCTCTTATTCTGCCTAACTGCAGGAAAAGCAGCCAAAACAGAGGTAAAAGGTAGGATAGTCTTTTTAGTTTTTTTAACACCAGACTTTGGCTAAAGATACTTAATCAGAAGGACAAAAAAAAGTGAACAGAAGAGTTAGACCAGACGAAGTCAATCCAAGTCTCTAGTCACAGAATCACAGAAAGTTAGGAGTTGGAAGGGACCTCAAAAGATCATCTAGTCCAACCCCCCTGCCACAGCAGGATTCCCTAGACCAGGTCACACAGAAATGTATCCAGATGGGTTTTGAATATCTCCAGAGAAGGAGAGTCCACAACCTCTCTGGACAGTCTCTTCCAGTGCTCCATCACCCTCACTGTGAAAAAAGATTTTCTTGTATTCACACGGAACCTCCTGTGCTCCAGCTTACAGCCATTGCCCCTTGTCCTGTCACTGACATCCATCCTTCACATATTTAAAAGCATAGATGAGGTCACCCCTTAGTCTCCTTTTCTCTAAGCTAAAGACACCCATCCTCCTCAGCCTTTCCTCATAAGGAAGATATCCCACCCCCTTCATCGTCTCTCTGACTCTGTGATGGACTCTTTCAAGCAGTTCCCTATCCTTCTAAAACTGAGGGACCCAGAACTAGACACAATATTCCAGATGCAGCCTTACCAGGGCACAGTACAGTTATACACACCTGCACTACTGTTATAGTAACAAGTTTTGGTGTTTGTCCAACCACAGGCCAAGAAGATTTTCCAAGACAGGATTCCTCAAGTCTCTCCTTACTGTTGAGGAAGTTGAGATTGTCAGAAAGGCTTCTTATCCGTCTAAACACATATTTCACTAATAGATAAATGTATTCTCCTGATTAGATGGGCAGGCTTGCTTTTGCTATGCCAGTGTGATGTTGACAGGTGTTTGCAAGTTCCTCGGGCAGAGATAGCAAACACCTTGTTTCACTGTGTCACTCTTACTTATCTTTTTTATATGTCTGCGTAAACTCTGTCAGATACTTCTTGTGTTTTATGTCTTTTTGTTTGCAAGCTTTCTTTTTAAGTATGTCTAAAATAAAACCATTTATTCTGGTATTTCACTTGATGAGTAATAGAAATGTACTGTAATATTCTTCCAAGCAACAAGTGATAGGACAAGATGTAAAGGCCTCAAGTTGTGCTAGGGGAAGTTTATATTGGCTACTTGGAAAAAATTACATCACCAAAGGGTTATCAAACACCTCTATGGACTGTCCAGGAAAGTTGTTGAGTCATCATCCCTGGAGGTATTTAAAAGACATGTAAATGTGATGTTGAGGGACATAGTTTAGTGATGACTTGGTACTGGTAGGTTAGTGGTTTGACATGATGATCTTAAAGGTCTCTTCCAACCAAAACTGTTCTTTAAGTCTGTATCTTCACTGGCCTTCCTTAAGCTAGCATTGACAAAAAGTTGCCTATACAAATAGCTATCTATTTGGATGGATTGTGTGTTTCAGTTTTTAAGACTACTTCAGAAAAAGGCATGAAGAAAGATAGTGATCTGGTTTGTAAGAGCAAAAAATTACATCTCGAAGTGAATAAGTAAACTCAACATGTATAAAGATTTCTGAATCATATCTGATATATTCTAAAGAGTAAAAAAATGTTGTTGTTTTTACTGCTTGAACAGCATCAGTATGATTCTCATTGTTCCCTAGAATAAAATAATTGAAGCAATTTATCCTCAAGACATATTCTTTATAACTCTATCCATTTTTCACATAGTGAAGTATAGTAAATAAGTCTTTGTGCTAGTTTCAACAGCATGGTCCAATACATAAGGGAATGATAAAAGACACAGTGCTTTTTTTCTGAGACTAAGGATCCCATTCTGCCCAGAAATGTCTGTGTGTTACCTATTTACTCTGTATAGTATATTTTGAAAGTGTTGAACTAGGATCAGCTTGGCTAAACCATGTAACGTAAAGCAGATCACAGAATCACAGAATCACAGAATCATTATGTTTGGAAAGGACCCTCAAGATCATCTAGTCCAACCGGTAGCCCTACACTACTCTTATCCCTAAATCATCCCCTGAAGAACCACATCTATCCTCTTCTTAAAAACCTCCAGGGATAGTGACTCCACCACTTCCCTGAGCAGCCTATTCCAATATCTAACCACTCTTTCAGTAAAGAAAATCTTCCTAATATCTAATCTAAACCTACCCTGGAACAACTTAAGCCCATTCCCTCTAGTCTTGTCACTAGTCACAAGAGAGAAGAGGTCAACACCTGCCTCCCTAGAATGGCCTTTCAAGTAGCTGAAGAGAGCGATAAGGTCTCCCCTCAGCCTCCTCTTCTCCAGGCTAAACAACCCCTGCTCCCGAAGCCTCTCCTCATAAGGCCTGTTCTCCAGACCCTGATTAGCTTAGCTGCCTTTTTCTGCACCCTCTCTAGTACCTCAATGTCCTTCCTAAACTGTGGTGACCAAAACCGCACACAGTACTCAAGGTGTGGTCTCACCAGTGCCAAGTACAGTGGCAAGATCACCTCCCTGCTCCTGCTGGTCACACTATTCCTGATACAAGCCAGGATGCCATTGGCCTTCTTAGCCACCTGGGCACACTGCTGGCCCATGTGCAGCTGGCCGTCAATCAGCACCCCAAGGTCCTTCTCTGCTGGGGACCTCTCCAGCCACTCCTCCCCAAGCCTGTAGCGCTGCTGGGGGTTGTTGCGCCCAAAATGCAGGACTCTACATTTACCCTTATTAAAACTCATATGACTGGCCTCTGCCCATCGATCCAGCCTTTCTAGGTCCCTCTGCAGAGCCTGCCTACCTTCAAGCAGATTGACACTCCCACCCAGCTTAGTGTCATCTGCAAACTTACTAAGGGTGCACTCTATCTCCTCATCCAAGTCATCAATAAAGATGTTGAACAAGAGAGGCCTCAACACTGACCCCTGAGGGACACCACTCGTGACCGGCCACCAACCAGACTTGACTCCATTGAGCACAACCCTCTAGACTTGGCCATCTTACCAGTTTTTGATCCAGCCAAGGGTGTGCTCATCCAAGCCACGAGCAGCCAGTATCTCAAGGAGAATGCTGTGGGAAACTGTGTCAAACGCCTTGCTAAAGTCAAGGTAGACAACATCCACAGCCCTTCCTTCATCTAGTAAGATGACTTATGTAAACCACCTTTTACCTCTTGATTTTGTTTTAGTGTAAGGGATTGAATTAACACTTTAATTACATAGTGATACTTGTGTATTTGGTAGACAAAATGAATGCCTTGACAAACAAGTTACTTCACTAATTTGTTCATTTAAATTACAATTAGAAGTTGGAACTGTGCGTTATACTTTACGCTTATTATAATTCAAAGAAGGACCGAAAACCCATTATGTCATTACAGTTATTTTAGTTCTATCTGGTTCTTTTTTAGTACTATCAAACCTGAATCAATTTGACCAAGATGGTTTTGGGTGAAAAAACCAAAAAATTTCTTTGACAAAGGTAGGAGAGCTGTCTGGATAGGGAAGTGAGAAAGGGTGGCAGAGTAGCAACTTGAGAAAGAGTCAAAAAAAAAATTAGGGTGTGGAAACTTCATGTGCACTCAGAGATATGAGCAGGATTGATTGGGTGAGACAAGGAAGGTAGGACAAAACAGGCAACCAGAGGGTAGTAGAGGGCAATAAATTGTTTCTATTTTAATGTTGTGTGAGGAGAATAGAAGCTCAATTGAAATAGCAATCTGGCAAATCGTGTCCAGCTGTTAATATGATGAGTTTCATGCATACAAAATATACTGTTTGTTACCCTGGGTCCTGTTTTTGAAGCCTCTAGACTTTGCACAGCTGAATTGTTCATATGAAAATCACTGGCATGCATTAGACATACTATGAACTATAAATGTTGACGTCATGCTGAAAAACCACATACTGAAGTTCACATGCATACATATGGAGGTATTGTTGAGAGCATATCCTATGCTAACATTAGGAATTTATCATCTTCATATGATCATCCAAAACTGATTGCTGAGAACTGAGTTTTGACACAGGACATAAAGTCTTTGTAGACTTGGCTGTTACCTTCACTAATAGTGAGGTGTTTGGTTATTTGTGTTAATCTTTGATGTGAAGAGCTCGTATACGTATTGATACAAGTATATTCATAAGATGAAAGAGCAGAATCGTACATAAGAAAAAATAAAACACAACAAAGCTGTTAGACCTGAAATTTATTGGAATTTCTCAAAACATCAAGGAACAGAGAAGATAAAACACTCAATTTTTTCATTCTTCAGTGAAAGAAACTAGATGAGAACATTCTGTCTCAGAACATGCTGTACTTCCTGCTTGCAAAAAAATGTGATGAAAAAACTTTTCAGGGACACTGAAGACTGAAATACGAGGTATTATTCTGTTTTGTTGCTATTTTAGAGTCAAGTAAATGGAAGTAATGAAAGCAGAGGTAAAGTACATTTTTGCATCTCAGTCACACCATGAGAAAGACAATTAGAAGAAAAATATTTCTACTTACAGATGATTTAAAAGAGGAACATGGTTAAAATTATAAACCTACTATTTCAGTATTTTTGTAGATTTATTTTACTATTTAAGCTTGTTAAAGGTTGGGTTTTTTTCAAGTAGTTATTTCAAAAGCCAACTTCTCTTTTGAAAAGTCGTGTTCCAGTATTTTGAATTTGTAACATATATTCTTGCCAAGAAAAACCACAATATTATAACTTTTTTTTTCTGTGTTTTTGTTGACAAGAAAAATTGGCTAGAGAAAGCCATCTTTCCTACTTCAAAACCAGATAGCTTTGGTAGTTAACAAAGATGGTATTGGAAGCCAAATTAAACTTCTGAGGTGGAATACCTGAATTGCAACTAGAATCTGAATCAACAGATCTGTTAAGAAGTGAAACTTCCCATAAATAAAACAGTAAGTGAGGAGACTATACTTTTGCTTGAATTGGACATTTTTGTGCTGTGAAAATTCCCTTAAACTTGTAAGACCTTTATCTCCTTTTGTTCTTCTTGCTTTCTTTTAGTCTCTTCTTTTTCTCTTTCTTTCACTTCCTCTTCTCACTCCCTCTCCCTTTCACCTTTCCATGAAAATGATCATTTGGGCTGAAAGAGCAGCAGGTGAATGAAGCAAGAAAAGGTAAAGAAACTGACATGATAAAGTTTGTGTTCCTCTTATTAAAAACATATGCATAAGACAAATGGAAGAATGAAATAGGAGATGAAGTGCTGCAGCTCTAGGGGTGAAGAAGGAATAAGCAGTTATAGAATTTTATTCATCAAGAAAGCAGTGTTTCTTGTGTATTGAAGCCCTATCGGCTTTTGCTTCTCTAGTCTCTATGGTAACAAGAAAAACACAGGTAGAAGAAAAATACTGAGGAAAGACTTAGAGAGACAAAGCATGCTTGCATTTTCTTAAAAGACTGGTGAATCTGAGTTTTGAGTGACTTGACTAAAATGAAAATGTTTCATTTTCTAACTCCACTTCACATTCAGCTTCTGCAAAAGGAACTTCTCTGAAGTGTCTAAAATTAACGGCAAGTAGTCTGAATCCCATAGAGCCACTAATAAGGGAAAAACTATTACACTGACGGTCACTTGTTGACAACATTTCTTATGTTGGATACGTGGAAGGAAAAGATTCATATTTTACAGACTGCTGCAAACAAATGAACAACCCCTTTTTTTTGATGCATGAATAAATCAAGAAACAGACATTTTGGTTAGTATTGTGAAAACACAAGTAAGATTAATTTGCTCTTTGGGTAGGTATGGTTAAAGACTGGACTGGATTCCTATACATACACAGGTAATAATCTATTAATAACCCTATCAGATTGAAGTTTGACATCTAGAATAACACTTCTATATATACACAAGCAATTTGATTTTCAGTGTTGCTAAACAAATCACACCCTGAAACTTCCACTGGTAGCAGTAAATCATTGGCATACTTCCAAAAGTTTTGATTATATTATTTATAAATAAGAATTTATGCTATGTCCTGCAAAACATTTTCCCTTATACCTTTTTTAGTTTTTCTGCAAACATTTTCACCTGCCTGAGAGCTGTCAGGTAACATACTTTTGACAGACAACAGAAGATGCAGGAGTTGCTCAAAATGAACCTAGTAGAGAGGTGAAATTTGCAGCAGATAAACGAGGACAACAAGCCAAGAAGTGCAGGATTAATCAGTACTGTGAAGGACAGAACTATTTATAGAAAACACCTGCTGTTTTCTATCTCATTGACATATCTTAAACTCCTATTATACCATCGATATGATGGACAAGGACATCCTTGTGTTATTTTCTACATTTTATATAAATTTCAAATTACTTAACTTGAATATAAGTGATTTGAAGACCTTTCACTTGAAAGACCAGAACAGGGGTTACTAACAAAGCACTTCTTCACAATACATATTAGCTTCACTTTAAAAAAAACCCAAAACCAAAAACCAAAACAGAACACTATGTTCTTTAGTTTCTATAGTAAAGGGTTCTTGTAAAAATTAATAAAAATGTTCTTTCATCCTTCAACTTTGAATGTCTGTATTCAATGTTTCTTGTTTTTATTGTTGAGTTTCATGGAAGCCTAGTGATTCAGGAAATGAATGAATAACATTTTTATCATCAGTGCTGTAAGATCTCCCTAATGATGATATGGAGGACGAGCAGCCTGCACAGAGGTACATTCATGTTCAAGAAAGCATACTACTCCTATTACAACATCTGCCACAAAGAAAAAAAGAAAGGTTATGGTCACAGGTGACTCCTTTTTGAATGGAACAGAGGAGCCAATATGTCGACCACACCCCTCTCATAGGGAGGTATGCTGCCTCCCTGGAGCCAGGGTTACAGATGCCACTAGAAAACTCCCTAACCTAGTGCGATCCTCAGACTACTATCCACTCCTGATCTTTCATGTAGGAAGAGAGGAAGTAACATATTACAACATCTGCGACAAAGAAAAGCAGAAAGGTTATGGTCATGGGTGACTCCTTTTTGAAGGGAACAGAGGGGCCTATATGTCGACCAGACCCTTCTCATAGGGAGGTATGCTGCCTCCCTGGAGCCAGGGTTACAGATGCCACTAGAAAACTCCCTAACCTAGTGCGATCCTCAGACTACTATCCACTCCTGATCTTTCATGGAGGAGGAGAGGAACTAACATATGGTAGTCCTAGAACAATAAAAAGGGACTTTAGGGCTTTGGGGCAAGTGGTGAAGGATTCTGGAGCACAAGTTATTTTTTCATCTGTTCTTCCTGTTGCAGGCAGTGATCCAGGACAGATTAACTGCGTTCAGTCCATTAACACATGGCTCCATGGCTGGTGTCACCATCATAAATTTGGATTTTTTGACAACGGGACGGCCTACACAGCACCAGGATTATGGACACCAGACAGAAGTCACCTTTTTCAACGGGGAATGAGGGCCTTTGCACGGGGGAATGCAGGGCTAATTGATAGGGCTTTAAACTAGATGTGAAGGGGGAGGGGGATA
>VWZX01010260.1:34727-47192 GCA_013399015.1 Galbula dea
GCAAGGCTTGACTCCTCCGCACAGGTGAGACCGATAGCAGAGAACCTGCATCCTCGGATCCACTGGAAGGCAAAAGAGAACTTGGGCCTCTCCCCCTCTGTATTTATACCCCCAGTTACGTAAAATCGTGTGGAATACTAGTAAACATGATCCCTTCCCTGGTTACAAACTGGATACCAGGGAAAGCCTGGGTCAAACCATTACAGCACTGGATAGCAAGTGCGACTTGTCTACTGATATCACCAGTATAGTCCGCAATTGTAAGGAAATCTTCAACGGTGTGGTTAGCTATTAGAGTTAACAATTTAACTGCCAGTGATTGGGTTTTTGCTAGAGTAAGCATCGATGAGCTTAAAGGGACTTCGAGCTTTCCCAAATTAGAAGTGACGCACTTAGCTTATTTATCAACACTTGATCTATGGTATTCAATACACCTAGCCCAGTGCCAACCCATCCAGCCACGTCTCTTCATGTCCATTTGTGATCTGATCTAGCTGCTAGCCACGCATTCCAGCCCTTGAGGCTCTGTTGTACAAAGGGCTAACAGTCTTTTTGTAGGTGTGTTATGTTTGTTTGGATGTTTACCTGAACTTTCTTCAGTGAATATGTAGGATCTAATAACAGTTTCAATTTGTTTGACTGTCTTATCACATGGGGTCCTATGAAGGTTGTTATGCATTCCCTCTCAGCTTGGAGAAGGAGTTATGGGAATATTAGTTGTTCCCTCAGGTGGGTTGGTGATCGGACTTTCTGTGGGTTTAATACTGAACATCCATGTCTGACTTTTATTTTTATTTTTCCACCTACACGTAACTTGAACTAGCTGGTTTAATAGTAACCTAAGCTCACACTGTGCTCTAGCTTCTCTATCTCGTCTTGTACTATCCCATTGACAAGAAATCGGTCCCTCTCCTTGGATCCAAACAATGAAGGACCCATGTCCTTCACATGACTGTAAACAATTGATGAATTCTTTAAAGAAGCTATAGTCAATATAAGCTGTTCTGTCTCTTGTGCCTGTGTATAGGTATCTCTGCATCTAATTTGAATGCTGTCTCCTTTCTGCCCTAATAGCCTACCTGTCTCTTCGGCTTTACTCCAATCCTGTGGCATGTATGGCTGGTTGTTGCGTAAAGCATAAATGGTAGACAGTGGGTTTTTGTCGAAAAAGAGTGAATAGACAATATATGCACTAGACCATCGCCATTCTAGAGCAGGGTTCTGGGATAAAGTAATACTTATCAAAAGTCCAAGGGTCAGTGTTTGGAGGATCTGAGAGAAGACTAAGTTCATGGTGTTGGGTATTTTTTTTTATGAGACCACTTGTTTATTCTCTGGAGCCTTCTTGACTCGGGAGGCTGACCGATCTAGAGTTACCCAGCTTCTTCTTCTTGCCCTTTTTGAAGACTGGAGTGACATTTGCTTTTCTGCAATCTCCAGGCACCTCTCCTGTCCCCCAGGACTTACCAAAGATGATGTAGAGTAGCCTGGCAATGACTTTTGCCAGCTCCCTCAACACCCGTGCGTGCATCCCATCAGGTCCCATGGATTTATGGATGTCCAGGTGGCTTAACTGCTCCCTAACCCAGTCCTCATCCACCAAGGAGAACTCCTCCATTATCCTAACATATGGGGGCTCAGGGGTCTGAGGCTCCTGAGCACAGTCTCTAACAGAATAGACAGAGACAAAGAAGGCATTCAGTAACTCCACCTTCTTTGGATCATCTGTCACCAATGCACCCACCTCATTCAGCAGAGGGCCTACATTGCCTCTAGTATTAGTTTTTGCTGCAATGTATTTGAAGAAGCCCTTCCTATTGTTCTTGACCTCCCTTGCAAGAGGCCTTATCTTTCTTTTTTGCCTCCCTGCAACCTCTCCAAACCATCTTATACTCTTCCCATGTGGCCAGCCCCTCCTTCAATGATCTGTAAACTCTCTTCTTCCACTTCAGCTTGCCCAGCAGTTCCTTACTTAACCAAGCAGGTCTCCTGGCTCCCCTCCTCGTTTTTCTATGTGTTGGGATGTTCTGATCTTGAGCTTGGAAGAAGTGGTCCTTGAATGTTAACCAACTCTCTTGGGCCCCTTTATCTTCTTGCACCCTGTCCCAGGAGATTTCCCCTAACAATTTCTTGACAAGGTCCAAGTTGGCCCGACTGAAGTCTAGGGTTGCTATTCTACTAGGTATTTCACACAAGATCCTGAACCCTACCAACTCATAATCGCTGCAGCCACAGTTGCCCTCAACCTCTACCTTTTCAACCAGACCCTCCTTGTTAGTGAGTATCAGGTCCAGAAGTGCTCCCCTCCTAGTGGGCTCATCCACCATTTGCATCAAGAAGTTATCATCAATGCACTGTAGGAACCTCCTGGACTGTGAATGGTTAGCTGAGTAGGCCTTCCAGCAAATATCTAGGCAGTTCAAGTCCCCCATAAGAGCCATAGCCTGTGATTGCTGGGCTACTATCAGCTGCATGGACAAAGCCTCATCAGCTTCCTCATCCTGTTCAGGTGGCCTGTAATCAACACCCACAACAGTATCACCCATGCTAACTTGCCCCTTAATTTTCACCTATAAACTCTCAACTTGCCCCTCTGTCCTGGTTTGAGTTAGAACAGAACTAATTCTGTTCAGCAACTTTACTTTCTAAAAGTATTCCATCCCATATACATCATATTCGATATAGAAAGTGGGGGTCAGTCCCCTCCCCTTGCTAGAGTCCCCTGCTAGGCTTCCCTTTAAGACCTGAGATTCCTGAATCTTAGGTTCAGGCATCTGGTACCAGGACCCCACCCCCAGGGGAGCCGGATTCATCTTGTACTGGGACTGGTCTGGTGTCCAGGAAGCCTGTTGCAGAAGCCTGTTGGAGCCTCAGTGGTGATGTAGTTATCATTGAAAGGGGGGGTTGGGCTCGGTATTGGGTTCCCTATATATTTGTATATATTTCATGTAACTTTGTTATTATTATTAAAGTATTTTTAGTTTTATTTTCCAATCCGTAAGTCTCTCTGCCTCTGCTATCCCCTACCCCTTTCCCACCATGGGTTGGGGCAGGGAAGAGAGGGGGTAATAGAGAGCGTCTGTCCATGGGTTGTTGGTTGGCCCAGCCTCTACCTCATCCCTCATCCACCCCTGGACAGAACTCGATACATTCTAGTTGCTCTTTCACCTAAAGAGCAACTCCCCCACCATGCCTTGGAGACCTGTCTTTCCTAAAAAGGACATAGCCATCCATGAACACATTCTAGTCATGAGACATGTCTCACCATGTCTCTGTAATTGCCACCAGATCATAACCCCTTGACTGCATGTGGATTTCTGACTCCTCCTGTTTATTCCCTATGCTACATACAGTGGTATACAGGCATTTCATGGAGCGAGCCAAGCATGTCAGTTCTTCCCTAGAGGGGTGGGAGGCATTCTGTCTATTTATGTGCTTTATTAATCACTTATTTACATATCAGTTATCTCTATTATTTGTATTATATTCTTTGTAATTTATCTGTATTTGACTTCTGTGTTGTGAAACATCCTAACCTTACACATATAATTGTAAGTTCTGCTAATAGATTGCACAGTACCGTGCAAGAAAAACTGAAGCGCAACTCACGATGTATTGCAAACTGCAGTAAATGATGGATTAAATACCATAATGGCATTCACCCAGCTCAAACCAGGTACACAATCTTATTATTACCATAATGGTATTTTACTAGTCCATATATTATTGTTAATCAAGTACTTCTAAAAAAACTGTTTTAATTTTGTTATTATTGCTGGTTTTACATTACATCTATGATGGTTCAAAACTGCAGTAAATACCAACTCCCAATTGTGGACAGTGTTGTTTTGAGAACTGCTTAAAACTGCTAGTACTTTCAAGATAAAATGCACATCTCTTTATATGTAACAAGGTTGCCGTGATTATTCAAAACAAAGCTGAATGTAAATATCATAAAAACTCTTTTACAGTGACTTTTCATTTTTAACAAACATGCAAACAAACAAATAAGGAAGATCAGTTTCTACCTTAATGTAACAACAAGAGATTGTTTGCTAATCCGTCCTATAAAATTATACTGGCATAAAACATAATAAATTGAGCATAAAATGGGGCAAAGATGGAAGAGAAGGCTTGAGTTTCTAATTGCTACTTTATAGTAGAATGTACCTTGGTCATCTTCTGATTTATAAGTCAGCAACAAAGCAATTTGAGAATTGTATGCATATTTCTAATTCATTCTTGGCAATTTTACTTTCATATCCACCAGATGCTCTGCTTTTTACAGGATCAATCTGAATGTCATGTGTTATAATATTTTTTACCATGCTAAACACATCCATTCATGCTAAACATCTATATGTTTGTTGATGTGCAAGTGAGCAATCTAGCAATCTAAACAGGCAAGATTAGACCAGGAGAAAGCTTTTCTTCTGGGTTTTCAGATGGACAGTTTCTGATTTCTCTAAATAGCTCATCAAGGTAGTAATGGACCACTGCAGACAGGAATTGCTTTGCCATTAGCTGAATTAGTGCAATAGTATTTTGTGAGGAGCCCAGAACTGGACACAGTACTCCAGGTGGGGCCTCACGAGGGCAGAGTAGAGAGGCAGAAACAGCTCCCTAGACCTGCTGGTCATGCCTCTTCTGATGCAGCCCCACCATACGGTTGGCTTTCTGGTCTGCAAGTATACATTGCTGGCTCATGTCCAGCTTTCCATCTATCATGACCCCCAAGTCCTTCTCTGCACAGCTGCTCTCAACAAGTTCCTCTCTTCGTCTGTACTTATACCTTGGATTGCCCCTACCCAGATGCAGCACCTTACACTTGGACTTACTAAACTTCATCTGATTCTCATAGGCCCAGATAGCTTGTATTTAGTAATTTTATCATGTCATTTAACTAGTAGCTAATGTTGCTAACTTTGACCAACTCCACTTGAAAACCATGACTTGTTGAGGGTAGAATCCTGCTGCAGACAATGAATAATGAGAGGAATTTTCTTATTCCTGATTTACATTATGCATATTGACACCTTCCTGTAGTTATTATATCAATGTGGATGGAGCAAGGTGAAATCCATGAGGAACTGTTTTGTGTGCTGTTTAAAAAATCTTAATTTCCAGATTTCTGCTGAATATAAGCAATAATGTACTTGATACCTACACATGACCACATTTGGTTAAATAGTGATCCCTGTGTATTTTATTGTCATCTCTAGAAAGGGCACAATCTAACTTTAAAGAAGGAATAAAACCCAACTCAGGTTGGGATGTCTGCTGGAAAAACAGCTTAAACATAAAAGAGAACATGTCATATTGCTGGATTCTGATAGTCTAGCTGGTATGAAATACATCAAAATCTGGAGGCTTCTCTTCATGCACAGGATCTATGTTTTCTGCACTTTCATACTGTAAGTAGATGTATAGTAAAAAAATTAAGTGGCAATTACAGATTTTATAATAATTCAGAAAATCATAAGGGACTAGGAAGATGAACTGAAACAAAAATTTTCTCTAAAAATTATTTGGTGTGAAAGAATAACAAGGGAATATTTGAAACCATATTGGGGGCACTGTTTTCCTTTAAGAAAGACACATATAAAGAAAATCATTAAATCAAGATATTCTTCATCAGCTTCTTCCATTTTAATGTTATCTTTTGTTTTAATAGAGAATACACTTTTCACTGTTACTTTTTCAGAGTTATATCTTCAATTTGCTACCATTAGGATGATGCTATTCTATAATTTTATTATGTACATGCCATGCTGAGATATGCTCATTTCTCAGTTGGTTGAAGCAATATCCCAGCAAGGCATACAAAGTATCTTATTTCTTAGTCTTATAAGTACTTTTTGTTTGCCATCAGGAGACAAACACATATGTGCAGATGCAAATACTAACAGCTGACACTAACATTTGGCCAGAACATTTGTATGAATCTCAGCTTTTCTTTGTGGGTGTTATTTTTCCCTTTCTCTCAGACTTTGGCAGTTTTCTTTACTTCTTATTGAGAGTTTTAATTAATCTGGAATACAGACATAATTTTCACACTAAAAGAAACTAATTTTGTGAATATGCAAAGCTGAAGTTTTTGAGACTTTCACTGGAGTGCAGACACTGTCTTTTGATGTATCTTTGAAAGCAGTCTTTCTTGCACCTCATGTAACCTATTGCCAAAACTTGTCCAAAAAACAAATTTGAGTTTGGAACCCAGCAGGACAAGATCACATTCTCCAAGTCCTTCAAGGAAAAGCCAATATACAGGAACTCAAGAAGACAGAGCTCTTTTATCTCTTAGGTTTTTTAACATTACCTCAAGGCATTTTAGTAAATATTATGTGTGTGCTTTTCTGGTGTTGCAGGTGTACAAACTCAGTTTTCCTAGCAATGTATGTAAATGATCTTGTAGCAAAAATATCTGCCCAGGACAAGAGTAAGCTTAACTTGTTGACCTTATGAAAATCTACAAGCTCTTTATGTCATATGGTCTGTTGTGCTTGGGCAATTGGAGGATATGTATGGAGCCACTAAAGCATACTTTCAATAGTGCCAGTCAAACAAGTACTCTCACAGTGTATCGTTTGAGATCTGGTTAGACAGTATGCAGTTTTATTAACTACTTGGAATATTACTTAATGTCTTTTCTACTTTCCATAACTCAGCTGACATGGGTTAGCTGATTTACTCTTAGGATAAAAATTTTATTTTCCTGTCTTAACTGTGTTGTTAATAACATTATTCAGAAAAACATCTTACAGAAAACTCACTTGAGCACCACAGCTTAGCAAGTGCTAAATAGTTTGTAAGAGTGAAAATCTTACACCACCATTTCAAGGACTGAATAATCTGAGAAACATTAGCACAAATTAATAAAAATGAAAGCCTGTCTAATAAACACTTATAGTTTCTAAAAACTTTCTTACAAAGGCATTTGTTTAAGGCTTATTTTCGTAAACAGAAAAAAATTTTTAAAAAATGAAAAAGTGAAAGAGTTTATAGCCAGTAATTTTACCACACTGTGAACTAGAAAAACAGCCCTGTTCCATAGAATCCAGAGCTTTTTACCTCTTTCAGGCAGTAAATAAGAGTTTGTACTGTGTTATCTGGAAAAATAAAATATTATGTTTTAAGATCTTTGTATTCAGCTGCAGATTTGCACTGGGTTTAATGCTTCTTTATTTTCTGTGTAAATGGATTTTCAAAATTCTTTCTTTGGAAAAATGAAAGTGCGCTTTTTTTTCTCCTTCCCTCCCCCCCTTACTTTCCACTTAATGTAACATAGCTGGAATGTTGGAATTTGAGTGAGTGATGCAAAATCAAAAAACTGAAAGCTATGGTCTTACTGAAGTTCATCGTATAATCAGAAAAAGGTAGGGGATATTACTAGGATACTTCCTAGTCTGGTGTGGAGCTCAGATTATTATCTTCTTTTAGTTATCCAAATTGGCTATGATAAGCTGGAGGTAAGTAATCCAGCCATTAAAATAAGAGCTCAGGCCTTTGCCTCGTTTAATAGAAAACTTGGAACACAGGTAATATTTTCCTCACTTCCCACAATAGCAGAGAAAAATATTGATCAGAATAGGAGGACCCAATCTGTCAATGTATGGCTACAAAATCGGTGTCACTGTAGGAACTTCAGGTTCTTTGATCATGGGAAGGTCTATTCATCCCCTGGTCTGTTGGCATAAAATGGGATACAACTTCCTCACAGGGGTAGAACGGTCATGTCTTACAAGCTAGCAGGGTTGATAGACAGGGCTTTAAACTAGGTTGGAAGGGGGAAGGGAACAGAATGGGACATGACAGAGATGAGGGGCTGGTTGGCTCCCCAAAGGCTAAGGGATCGAGTGCTATTGAAATGCTTTTGCCTAACTCAAGAGATGGTGAGTATAAAGAGTCATTCTTGAAATGTTTTTACACCAATGAGCACAGTGTGAGGAATAAGCAAGAGGAGCTTGGAGTACTGGCCCAGTCTCAGAGTTACGATATTATTGGTCTAAGTGAAACATGGTGGGATAAGTCCTGCGACTGGTGTGCCATGATGGATGGTTATAAGGTCTTCAGGAAAGACAGGCAAGACATAAGAGGCTGGAGTGTGGCTGTGGCGTATTGGGCGTGGACCCCATTTGCTGATGGCAATCAGAATCATTTTATTATTCCATAAGCTAGAATTTATAGTTTTACAGAAAGGATAATGACCAATTACCTTCATACAGAAAGGGCACTGACCAATTAATAAGTAACATCTTCATACACAAAATATACTGACAAATTAGCAAATGAAACATATACAAAGGATAGTGACCAATTAATAGATCGAAAAAACTTCCATAAATGTCATAAAAACAGTGCACTTCAAAGAAATGTGAATGTGATAAAACTGATGCTTTTAGCTGTGGGGAGGGTAGCATGTTAAGACTGTGTAGGGTGTCAAGGCCTCTGTGTGCAGCTGCAAAGCTCCTGCTAGCTGACTCCCACTTTCTCTCTCAGGTTATCTAACTTCTTTCTTGTGAGAGACTGACCTTTGCTTTGTCTGCTTTCTCTCCTGCAGGAGCCTGGCCTTTGCTGCCTGCTGTGACATACCACAAGTGGCACTGCATGTAACAGAGGGACTGCGATGCACCCAACTTGCTACTGGTAATGACAAGGTTGGGAGTCTCTGGGTAAGGATCAAGGGACAAACAAACAAAGTTGATGTGGTCGTGGGAGTCTATTATAGGTCACCCAGTCAAAGTGAAGACACTGATGAATTATTCTTTAAGAAGCTAAGGGATGCTAGTAAATCATCTGCCCTTGTCCTTATGGGGGACTTCAACTTGCCAGATATTAACTGGAAATACAACAGTGTTGGCACAAATAGATCCAGAAGACTTCTAAAACACCTAGATGATATCTTCCTGGTACAAATAACTAGGGGAACCAACAAGGAAAGGAGCCGTCCTTGATTTGTTACTTGTTAACTGAGAGGGTCTAGTGAGTGATGTGGTGATAGGTGGCCATCTTGGCCACAGGGACCACAAAGTGATTGAGTTTAAAATCTCTGGAGACAGAAGAAAAACTGTCAGCAAAACTTCTACTCTGGATCTGAGGAGAGCTGACTTTGGGCAGCTCAGGGAACTCCTTAGTGTGATCCCTGGGAAAAAACTTTTGAAGGTTCTGGGGTCCATCAGAGCTGGTCAATTTTTAAGTACCACCTCCTGAGAGCACAGGAGCAGGTGATCCCTAAATGTTGGAAGTCAAGCAGGTGAGACAGAAGGCCAGCTTGGCTGAGTAAGGAGCTTCTTCTGGAGATTAAACAAAACAAATATGTGTATGACCAGTGGAAGCAGTGTGGTAACATGGGAAGTCTACAGAGAAAGTATTTGCCACTGTGGAGAGAAAACTCATGCAGCGAAGAATCACAGAATCACAGAATCATTATGTTTGGAAAGGACCCTCAAGATCATCTAGTCCAACCGATAGCCCTACACTACTCTTATCCCTAAATCATCCCCTGAAGAAACACATCCATCCTCTTCTTAAAAACCTCNAGCAAGATCCCAATTAGAATTGAAGTTGGCCAGTACAGTGGGAGACAGTAAAAAGAGCTTTTTAAAATGTGTTAATAGTAAGAGGAAGACCAGTAATGACACTGGCCCATTACTAAATGGGGATGGTCTCCTCGTTACTAGAGACATTGACAAAGCACAGATGTTTAATGTTTTCTTTGCATCTGTCTTTAAAATAGAGGATGGGATCTGGAACACCTAGTGCCATGAGCCAGTGACCAGTGGCAGGGAGTCTGTTAATGCTTTAGTTGACCCTGAACTAATGCAAGACTTGCTCCCCCAATTGGACCCCTATAAGTCTATGGGGCCTAATGGGATCCACCCAAGCGTATTTAAAGAGCTTGCAGGTGTCATGGTGAGTCTTCTCTTGAAGATTTTTCAATGCTCTTGGGAATCTGGGAAGGTCCCAAATGACTGGAAGCAGGCAAATGTTGTTCTGGTTTTTAAGAATGGCAACAGAAATGACCCTGGTAACTACAGGCATGTCAGTCTCACTTTTGTGCCTGATAAAATTATGGAGAAGATTATTCTGAGAACTATGGAAAAGTATCTGACAGTCAACACAGTCATTGGTTATAGCCAGCATGGGTTTATGAAGGGGAAATCATGCTTAACTTACTTGATTTCCTTTTATGACAAGATTACCTATCTAGTTGACCAAGGGAAACCAGCTGGTGTCATCTTCTTGGACTTCAGTAAGGCTTTGATACTGCCTCCCACAGCATCTTACTGGACAAAATATTGAGTATACAGCTTGATAAGAACATCTTTAGGTGAGTACACTACTGGCTGAGGGGTCAAGCTCAAAGGATTATAGCAAATGAAGCTACATTGGGCTGGTGACAGGTGATGAGTGGGGTGCCACACGGATCCATCTTAGGGCCAATTCTGTTTAACATCTTTATAAATGACTTGGATATAGGACTTGAAGTCTTAATGAGTAAATTTGTGGATGATAGTAAGCTCAGAGGTGCCATTGACTCCACTGAAGGCAGGAAGGCACTGTAGAGGGATCTAGATAAATTAGAGGACTGGGTGGTCACAAATCATATGAAGTTTAACAAGCGCAAGTATTGGGCTCTGCACTTGGGAAGGGGCAATCAGAAAACAACTTACCGACTGGGGAATGAAAGGCTGGAGAGCAGCGCTGCAGAAAGGGATCTGGGAGTTTTGGTTGACGATAAATTTGGTATGAGTCAACAGTGTTTACTGGCAGCCAAAAAGGCCAACAGGATCCTGGAGTGCATCAAACACTCCATTGCTAGCCAATTGAGAGAGGTGATAGTCCCACTTTACTCAGCACAAGTGCAGCCCTACCTGGAGTATTGTGTGCAGTTTTGGCCTCCACAGTACAAGAGAGATATCAAGTTGTTGGAAAGCATCCAGAGGAGGGCCACAAGGACGGTGAAGGGCTTGGAGGGGAAAACTTATGAGGAAAGGCGAAGCCTCTTGGTCTGTTCAACCCAAAGAAAAGGAGACAGAGGGGAGACATCATTGCTGTGTATAACTTCCTCACCAGAGAGGGAGGGGTGGGTGCTGCTGTGGGGGAACAACATGAAGCTGTGCTGGGGGTGGTTTAGGCTGGATGTTAGGAAAAGGCTCTTAACCCAGAGAGTTGTGGAGCACTGGAATAGGCTCCCGAGGGAAGCTGTCATGGCACCAACTCTCATGCAGTTTAAGAGGCACTTAGGTGCATAGTGTTACTATGGAGTTGTCCTGTGCCTATAGCAGTTGGACTCCATGATCCTTATGGGTCCCTTCCAACTCAGGGCATTCTGTGATTCTGTGAGTCCTGCGCTTTGGCCATAACAATCCCATGCAATGCTACAGGGTTGGAACAGACTGGCTGAAAATCTGCTCAGCAGAACATTACCTGGGGATTTTTGTTGACAGGCAACAGAATATGAGCCAGCAGTGGGCCCATGTGGCCAAGAAGGCCAATGGCATCCTGGCTTGTATCAGAAATAATGTGGCCAGCAGGACTAGGGAGGTGATTGTTTCCCTGTACTCAGCACTGGTGAGGCCATACCGTGAGTATTGTGTTCAGTTATGGGCTTCCACTTCCACTACAGGAAGGACATTTTGCTGCTGGAACACCTCCAAAGAAGGGCAACAAAGTTGGTGAGGGGTCTACAGTATAAGCATTATGAGAAGCAGCTGAGAGAACTGGGGTTGTTTAGTCTGGAGAAAAGGAGGCTCAGATGGAACCTTCTCGCACCCTAAGACTACCTGAAAGGAGGTGGAAGTAAGGTGGGGCTTGGTCTCTTCTGCCAGGTAATGAGTGATAGGACAAGAAGAAAAGGTTTCAAGTTTCATTTCGCTGAGGCGGGAAAGCAGCACCAGCTCCGGCACTAATTCCGTTAGAGGTTTTTTTTTCTTTCCCTTGGCTTTTCTTTTTACGTGGACGGGGGTTTCTCAAGCACGGGAGAGCTCGGCTCAGAAGGGACTGGCAGGGTCAGCATTTCTCGTGAGACGTGACTAGGGCGTTCCCAGGGAACCACAGCAGATTTAAACGCATCAATTCTGGAAGCGGCTCCATTTCGCTGAGGCGAGAAAGCGGCACCAGCTAGCTTGCTGAGAGCAGCACACGCAGTGGTAAAAAAACCAAACCAAACCAAACCAAACAAAAATCCCCAAACCACAACTAATTAGTACTTCCAGGTAGTAATGGTCTCCACCCGGCAGAAGAAAACTCTACTCCAGAAGCCTGCCAAAATAGAGGTGGGAACTCAGAGAGAGCTCCCCCAGAAGGATGCGATGGTGCAGGTTCCAGGCTGCAGGGAGTGTCTCAGCCTCTCCCTGGTAGCAGGAGGCTGTGCACGGTGTGAGCAGGTAGATGATCTGCTAAACCGAGCAGCAGAGCTGCAAGATAAGGTTGAAGAGCTGCAAGCTGAAGTGGAGTGGCTTA
>VWZX01010261.1:0-19898 GCA_013399015.1 Galbula dea
CCTTTCCCCCTCCAGTGGACCAAAGCATGTTTGAGAATGCCAGCGCCAGCACAGCACCCACCCCACAGCCACAGCGAGTCCCCACTGTGTCAGGTGCTCTGCCACAGCCCTTCCGCCCTGCCGGCAGCCAGCACCTTCGCAACCTGGGCAAGGCTGTGGGGGCCAAGGTGAATGATCTCCTGCGCCGCAAGGATCCAGCTGTTCTCCCCAGCTTGGGGGTAATGGAGGTGAATGCCAGCGCTGGGGCCATGCTGGGCACAGGGCAGCCAGCTAGCGAGGACGGGTGAGTGTCGCCACAGTGTGCATCCCACAGCGAGGCTGCTGCAAGGGCCTCAGTGTGGGGCAGTATATGACTTTTCTGTGCTTGCAGGGCTGAGGGGCTGGATGCCTTTCCCCGGCTGGACCCCCCACCCCCTGTCACCAAGAAGCGGACTCCACGTGCTCTGAAGACCCCTCAGGACATGCTCATCGCACCGCAGCCAGCAGGTACCAGCCTGAGTTGCAGCACGGAGGAGCCCTCTGAACCACCCCCAGCCGACCCTGACCCTGCAGAGGAGCAGCTGGGGATGAGAGACTCATCCCCTCCTGAATGCCCTGGGGTTCTCATCATGATGGGCACCCCAGAGACCAACGAGGACCAGCCCACTGGTGCCCTCCCTGTGCCTGACCTCATCCATAAGGGCAGTCTGGAGAGCCAGTGGCGAGCAGGAGAGAGGGCCACTGAAACCTCACCTCACACAGAGAAGCCCTCCCAGAGACCAGGGCTGGAGCACGAGTCACCAGGGAGCACAGGGCGGCTGGAGCCACATACCCCCGGCTGGGAGGCGGAGGGGCCCCATCCTGACCTACTGTCCTTTGAGTAGCAATAGGGGAGCCATGACAGGGACACTGTGACAGGGGCACGTATCTCTTGCTGCAACTTGCCATTTTTGGGTCATTGTTTTGGAGAGAGAGGAGCCCTGGGTGGCACAAGCCATTGCTGCTCCAAAATGGAGTGTGGGGAGCCATGACATACCGCTTCTCCCCAGATTCCCAGGAAGGTCACAGCCTATCCTGCCATAGCTTCTGTGGCCCAATTCCAAGCCTCTTCAACCTGGATAGTGCAAAGTTCCTGTCCTGCTACAGTGCCACCATCCTGTCTGCAGCCAGGGGCTACACTGAGCTGGGGATTTGAGGGTGGGCTCATTCAGCAGCCCAGGTCCTTGTGCATGGGTTCAGAAACACAAGCCTGCCACCAGCCCTGTTGGCTGTGCTGAGGTGAGTGTTCCACAAGTGTCCCCTATGGTTCCTCACATCTGAGATTGCTGCCTCAGCCTGGAGCATGTCTCAGCTTACATCATGTGCTTGTCAGGATAACATCATCCTGGTGTGCTGGCAGGTTCACCCAGCCATACTGCCTGGTGCCAGGGAGGCAGGATGGCAGATGTCCCCAAGGCCTACTTCAGGTGCAAACCTCTTGGGATTAGTCCTCCCAGTGCCATATCTCTTTGCACTGGAGCCCCAGCTGCAGGAGACCTGCTTACGACATGTGCTCTGATGGGGAGCAGGGCTGGATGCCTGAAGCCACATGGCTGCCATCCAGTGGGCTCTGGTGGGGAGACAGGTTCCCTGTGAGACCAGACCAAGCTGCCTAGGTAGGCAGCCCACTCTTTGTGGTCCAGCTCCAGCACTTTCCTTTATTTCCTGGGACAGTGATGTCTTTGCGAGAGTGGGACACGAGAAACCACAGGGTCCTATGGTGTAGGAGCAATCGGCCAGGAGAATCAAGACACAGACTCAATATGAGTTTAAACTCTTGCTCGTTTATTGCTGCATTTATTGTCATATTTATACTCTGTCAACCTGTTCCCACGTTAAGCAACATGCTGCTATTTGCTATTTGACTGACCACCTGTGTTCTCAATCATCCCCCTTTGCGTCCTGTCTACAGCTTACAGTCCTTGTCAATTCCTCTTAGTATCTCTCTAAGCATGCCTCAAGGCTGTTCACATGGGTCGCGCACAGCTGCGTCCCCTATCTATTAGCATTCTTCCACACTATGGTACTGCTCTATGATTGATTCCCCATGAATTGCAGGAGAGGTTAGTCAGCCTGTGGACACCTGGGCCAGTGCAAGGAAGCAGCTGTGAGATGGCACTTTTTGCTTAGGGCTTTTACGTGCATCCTCACTGCAAAGGTGGTTTTGAAATGAAAAGCTCCAGAGACCAGATTTGGGCTGGAGGAGGCTAGGGCCTTATGGATGGGGGACCTCTGCTCACAGATCCTCCTGGACTACACAGGGTGGTTGGGCTGAAGAAATGTCTTCTACCGCACAAAGCCATGTTGCAGTCCTGCTGAAGGAAGGAGGCTATGAACGTGGATCAGTTTGCCGTGGGAGCAGCCACCGTGCTTCCTTGCCCACTGGCATGATGGGTGCCATGGCAGTGCCAGGGCTTTGCAGTGCTTGGCCCCTTGGAAGGCACCACTTGAGCAAGGGGGACACCAGTGATACACAGAGCCTCTAGCCAGCTGGTGGTTGGTGCTGTGGTATAACACACCCTGTTTAATGTGATTACACTGTGCATGGCTGATACCATCCCTCAAACAGAAATCATTATATGAGTATGTATGTGTGTACGCTGCCTAGACCTACACTGCATGGTATACATTGATGAAAACAAGGGCTTGTAGCCCCAGTTTGAAGGAACCAGCATCTTCCAACCCTGCCTATCACAAGGGAACCTCACTGCTGGTCCAGTCCCTCTATTTATGTTGTCTAGGGTGTATGTGTAGTTTGAGACAAAAGATGCAGATTGCACAATAAATTTTTGTTTTTCTTTTTTACCCGCTGACATGTAGCAGTCCATTGATGGGAAAAGACCAGCTCAATATAGCTCCAGAGCCCCCTGAGGAGGCTGGGAGCCTGCCAGACACTCCTGGCAGCCTTGTGGACCTGAGGGGTGCTGGGGAAAGCCACCCTCCAGCGCCAGGCTTGTTGGGGTTACCACCTAGGACGATGGAGTCTGCTGTGGTGCAGTCGTGGAATGGGGTTATGGGAAATATCTTCAACAAACGCTGCAGGAGGCTTGACACCTGCAAAAGGTAGCTGCATCATAGGAGCCAAGCCCAGCGGCAAAGCCAGGGGGAGCCAGGAAACGTTGGGGCAGTTCGGGGATGCCCGGGCGGAGGGGGTGACAGGGCTAACATGCTGTGCTTGTTGCTGAGGGGACAGGTCCCGCTTGGTGCCGGGCTGAGGTGACAGGACTTCATCAGTTCCTGGGTTGAGGGGTCAAACCCCAGCCGGTGCTTGGGATAAGAAGACCAAACCCCCACCACTTCCCGCTCCAAGGAGATTAGAGCATGGCGCCAAGCCTGCGCCGCAGCCGCCTCGGCTCCGCCCCGTGGGAGGAGCGAGCCCGTGAGCCGTGCCGCGGCCCCGCCCCGTTTCCGGTGTCATGGCAGCCGGAGCGAGGTGGAGGAAGGGGTTGGGGTTCGTGCCGATCGCGCGGCAGCGGCGGGGCAGCGGGAGTGGTGGGGGGGCGATGTGAGGTGGGACAGTGCCATGTCGGGGAGCGTTTGGGGCGCAGCGGCGCCGCTGCTGGAGGCGTTGGGCCGGCTGTGGGAGGTGCAGGCGCCGCTGGGCAGCGGCTCCTCGGCCTCCGTCTACCGTGTTCGCTGCTGCGGGGATCCGCGGGCCCCCCCCGGCGCCGTTAAGGAGTTCGTGCCGCCCCCGCCGCGGCCTGGCCCCGCGCGTCGCCCCGGCGCTCGCCCGCTCGCCGCCGACTGCACCGAGTACGGCTTCCGCAAGGAGCGCGCCGCGCTCGAGCACCTCCGCGGGCACCGCAACATCGGTAACAGCACCCCGGTACCCCAGCTCTGCTTTGGCCTCCACCCTGGGCATGCTTGATAACTCCCCCTGCTCCCCAGTACCTCGCATCTCGCGGGACCCTCGCAAACACCCCCTATACCCAGGACGCTTCCGTCATGACGGTTTCTCCCAGGGCAAACTAGTGCCTCCCCAAACCAGCCTCCCCCAGCTAGGGGGGGAACCCCCCCAGTAGGAAAGAGTACCTCTAATCATGCAAGAGTATCCCCAACCCGTTTGGGAATATGAGTTCCTTCGTCCCCAAACTGACGTCTGCAGGCAGGGCTGGAGACCCCCAGACCAACATGCCCTATGAATTGGCACTCTTGGGTGGGCAGCTTTGAGGGCCCTGGACACACCAAAGCAATGTCCTTGCAGTGGATGCTTCCTGGTACCCCCTTAAGGCAGGCCCCTGGCTACCCCACACCTTCCCTGGGCTAGGAGCATGCAGATCTCCCCTCCTGTGTGGGCAAGAGCAGGCAGGAGATGGGTGTCATCCTTTCAGGTAGGCAGAGGTCACTGCAGGCAGGGCATCCCAAAGTCCTCCGTTGGGCCGAGCTGCACAAGCTGCCCCAAGAGCTGTCTGTGCGGCAGTGCCTGCCTGCCAGCCTGGCTCTGGTAGGAGTTGCTGGGTTGCTTGTATGGGTGGGAATGGCCTTCGGAAGCAAGCCAGTCTACCTGTCAGAGGCAGCTGCTGGAATCCCCCAGATTCTTCTGATGTGGGTTTTTCTTGTCCGTGTGAAATGTTTTTTAATGCTGTAGTATACCTGGACACCCAGACAGCTCGAGTTCTTACTGTGCCTAGTTGTTCACAGGAAGAGATTAATTTGTCCCAAAGATAGCAGTACTACCTCCACGTTACCCACTAGAACCTGCATATCCATATCCTGGAGATTGTCCTGAGCAGGAGTGCTCAGCACTATCCCTTTTGCAGAGCCTGGTGGAGAGTTGTGAGACGAGCTTGTCCTCCAAAACCCATAGGTGTGACATGGCTGGTGTTCCCTTGCTGCTTTCTTAGGTTTGGTTGTCCTGCTCTTTGAACATAACACTTTGTAAAACAGATGAGCTGCTTCCTGCAGCTTTTGTGCTCTTCTCAGCAGTACTGGAGAGCAGTGGAGTGTGATGACCATGTAATTGCTCATTACCAATGCCTGTCAATGTGTCTCACCATAGTGACACTGTATGGCGTCTTTACCAACCACTACTCTGCGAATGGCCCATCTCGCTGTCTCCTCCTGGAGCTGCTGGACATCAGTGTGTCCGAGCTGCTGCTGCATTCCAGCAACCAGGGTTGCTCCATGTGGATGATACAGCACTGTGCCCGAGACGTTCTCGAAGCCCTGGCCTTCCTACACCATAAAGGCTACGTGCATGCAGACCTCAAGCCACGGAACATCCTGTGGAGCGCAGAGGAGGAGTGCTTTAAGCTCATTGACTTTGGACTTAGCTTCAAAGAGGGGAATCAGGTTTGGAATGTGCTGCTCTCGATCTTGAAGCAGTTGGCTCTGTGTTGAGTTGTGTGGGTCTGTGATGCTTTCTGCTCATGAGTGTAGGAGTTGACATGACCTGATAGGAATAAAGGCTGAGCTAGTGCTGATGATTTCCTGAAAAAGGGTGAAGTGTTGTCTGGCCCCAGAAAGAAGCTTATGTTCTCATTCTCCTTACATATCTCTGGTTACTGTTAATGTCTTAGCCTTTGTGCTACACATGACCACAAATTCAAAAGGTAATTATGCACTCAAAAAAGTGGTGTCTCAGCTTCCTGGAAAGCTTGCTAGTTTTAAAGTGGTCAGATGAGTGGGAGCACACAGATTTGTAGAATTTCCTTTTATTGTGTGTAGTAGTAATGCAGGCTTCACCATCAGCCTCAGTAGTCATTGCATTATCTCTGGCAGCATTCTTGTGCTTGTCTTTACTTTCATCCTGTCAGCAGCAGCTTCTCTTTCGGGAAGTCTAGATGTTTCTTTCCCATGTCATTGTGTTGATGAAAGCCCGTGCTCTGGCTGTGGGTAGGCAGTGTCCGTTCTTTACTGGCCTCTGCCTGTTCTGCTCTCCTTTTCCCGATTGCGCAGCTTTCTTTCCCTGTTTATGCTGTCCCTTTCGTTTTGGTGGTTGGGTTTTGTAAGTTTGTCAGTGCCCTTTTTATTCTTTTCCATGGCCTGTAATGAAAGCATAGAGCCTCAGAAGGTTCTGCTTTTGGCTTGGAAGAGCTTCCTTTCACCACTTTCTCTCTCAGTAACCACCTGTGAGGGATATCAGCAAAGCTTTTTCATCAGGTAGCCTCTTAGCAAATTTGCCTTTAAACACTGAGTGATGGGCAGGAAGCCTCGTAAAAAAGCTATGATTTTTCTGTGCAGACATTGTCTTGGCTTGTCCCTACTCTGTGCACTGTACTTCTTAGAAGTTTTAAATTCATATGCTTTTCTTACTGGTTTACCTGGCATTAACAATGCAGCCCACTGATCTGTGAATATCAGAGGACTCTCTGGATGACCTGCCTCTGAATTCTTTGTTACAGGAGTTGGTTTGAGTGTTTGTACTTCTTAATGTCTCCATGTTGTCTTCAGTACTCCCACATTCTTGGCTGAACGTTGGTTTGTGCTGGTAATCTGTTGCTGTCTATCAGCACAAATCATCCTCATGGTGTCCTATGTCTTATACAATTTTTTTTTTTTCTTTTTAAATTCAGGTCTCTCTTTCGCTGTTTGCTCTGTGAGTTATTTCATAATAGTTGATCAGGTGCTTTATTTCCCTCTGTTGTTCCTTCCAGTCTGCTTTCTTTGGGCTGAGTTTCCTTTGCCCATTCTGAGGAATATGCTGGCTAGACAGGTGAACATTGTGGTCCTGCTTTGAAGGCTGGGTGTCAGCTTCCCTTCTCCACCCCTGCCTTGGGCAGCAGCATACGTGCATGATTTTCTTATCTGAGTCAAGACTATACTGGTTTTATTTGTGACAACTCTGCCAAGCTTATCCTTGCATAACTTTTCCTGCTGTTACTGTTTAACAGAGAATAGGTGTACACAGAGCAAGAGCTCAGCCACTTAAATCTCTCAAAATGCTTTAGATGGTAGGAGTGAAATTCCACCTCACAATTTTTTCTGGTGGCATTGATCATGGTGTTTTCTCTGTCTCTAAATGTTATTCGGTGGGGCTGCTACACTACTGCTTCTGCCATGCTAGAGGTTCTGCTCTTTCCTGACAAGGATGCTGATGAGTAGTTTGTATATCTTTTTTTTTTTTAAGTTCATAAACCACTTTTGAACTCTGTTGCCTGACAGTGTCTTGTGTAAACAATAAGAGAACCAGATAATTTGGATATGAGTACATTCCCCTTCTAAGAATTCCCAATCCTGTGCCTTATCTGTGAAGCAGGTTTTGCATATTTTTCTTGAGTCATTCCTTGCGTCACATCAATGTGTCTAAAATGACCACACCTGTGTTAAAAAGATGCAATGTGCTGTTCATATTTGGACGCTTATAAAACTTGGCTAGACAAAGCCAGAGCTGTCTGATCTGGTATTGGCTGTGAACAGGAGGCTGGACTGGAGAGCTTCAGAGCAGCCCCTCCAGCCACCACTATAATTTCCTGTTTTCTTTTATGGGGTAGTGTGTGGGCATTTTATTGTACTCTGCCAGCCACAGCAGCTAGGCAGGTATTGATTGCTGCAGTGCTTCAGGCTGTGAGGGGGAGAAGGAAGAGGTGTGTGGGAAGCGCCGTTGATAATTTCCTTGTCTGAGCATTAGGTGCTGCTTCATTCTTTTAACATTTTGTTCCCTAGAACATCCATACTTGAATAATGGCAGCTGTTAGTGATCCTCACTGTTCACACCAGGCTGTTTATGCTCATGCAGCTGATGTGGGAGATTGTTGTGGGTGTTTGACCCTTATCATGAAACTTCCAGAATCTTCTGCTCTTATGAGACATTACTGGGCTAAGTCTGCAGTGACATCCAGCCTCTTGCTCCCAGCAGTGCTGTCTTTCAGGGAGACCAAATGTTACTGGGATGTCTGCTGTTTTGCTGGGGCATGTTTTCTGTTCCAGACAGTCTTGTTTTTTCCCCTCATAAACACAGCAGTAAAGTAAGCTGAACTGCCTGCATAACATGACTGACTGAACAATGCTTTCTGTCAATTTAGCAGTAGTATCTTGGTGACCCATTTGGAAGGGCCTCTGTGAACTGATTGAAGGATAGAGAACCTGCATCTGGAAAATTAACTTCTTGTATGTATTTGATCTTCCATAGGATGTGAAATATATTCAAACAGACGGGTATCGGGCTCCAGAGGCAGAACTGCAGAACTGCCTGGCGCAGGCAGGGCTCCAGAGTGATACGGAGTGTACCTCTGCTGTGGATCTGTGGAGTCTGGGAATCATTTTACTGGAAATGTTCTCAGGAATGAAACTGAAACATACAGTCCAATCTCAGGAATGGAAGGTGAGTGAGAGCTGCTGCAGGCATTTTTGTTTGCACCAAACAAGTCCTGCTTCTTGTTCGTAACCTGCATTTGCAAGGTAACACCTGGTAACTAGAGAGTGTTTCCAGGATGTTTCTCCAGAGTCTTAAAAGACCTGCTTGCCCTATGGGTCTGGCATGTCTGAGTACTGCCTCTGTTCAAGTTACTGAAAGCTAAAGGTTCCAGGAGTCTGTTTGGAGACTGTGTCTTGCCAAGATTTGGGAGATGAGTTGCACTGGTGCAGAAGGAAGAATAACATGCTGATGGCTGCCAGATAGTTCAGCAGCACAACGACAGAGGAATTTTAGTTTTCAGTTGGTTTTAGTCTAACGTTAGTGGTAACTTGGAGATCTTCTCATATGTCTGTATTCTGGGAAAGTAAGAAGAAGGCTTTGTTTTGTGAGCCTGGAGCCTCACTCTGTCCTCTGTTTTGTATGAAATAATTTTGGGTTGTGCTCACATTTCCAGTAAGAGTATCCTTTCAACATTGTAGCATCCACAGTAACAGCAAATATACCTGCACGTGGAAATTCCTACCTTTCACACAGGCAAACTTCATCTGATGTGGGCCTGCTGGTTTAATGTGTAGGGGTGGAGTATTTGGGATCTCTCACAAAATGCCACAGTACCAAAGCTTTCTGCATCCAGTCCAAAAAATGATGGCATATTGCAGGGTTTGCACTGGTCTTTTTTTTTTTTTTTTTTCCCCTAAGCACTGTTTCTTTTTTTTTCCAGACAAACAGTTCTGCCATCATTGATCGCATATTTGCCAGTGAGGGGGTGGTTAATTCAGCCATTCCAGCTTATCACCTCAGAGACCTTATCAAAAGGTATCATATTTATTAACTGTTGCTTAAAGATCTCTGTAAAGTCTCATGCCTTGCTTTTGGTAAGTTAGAGCCCACACCTAATGCTTTTTTCTTTTAAATCTCCCTGCCATTGTGCTAGTAACAAGGGCAAGCATTAACCACGATGCTTCAGCTCCTTCAAGTTGGGCACAGTTTGGAATAAACGCATGAAGACTATTAGTCATGATGTTCATCGTGTGCTGTTCCAGTGCTTTGCACTTCCTGTCAATGAGGTTATGTTTGGGGAAAACTGGAGACATTGCTGCTTTAGAGGGGTATTGTCAGAAATGAGGGAAGGGAGCAGACAGTGCTGCTTCTCCACTGCTGTCAAGACTTAAATGTGGTTGCGCAGCTCTCTACTGAGAGGTCTGCCAAGGAGATGTTTTCACTGTCCTGTGACTGTGCTCTGCTGCTACAGAGTGATGAGGACACAGCTTCACAGAAATATCATCCAGACCCACTGGTGAAGCCGGGTAGGGGATGTTCTCAGGCAAGCCCTGGGCTGTTAGCTGCTTTGAATCCCATTTGTGGGAAGATGTGGGAGCTCGTTGGAGTGCAGTCACTTTTATAAGACTGCATGTGTGTCTGAGACATGGGCTAAATCGCCTGGGCAGGTAGAGATGGAGCATACCACCTTCCTTGGGAATTTGTGCATGAGCAATTTCCATCATTTGGTGTTGAGACATTGAGAAGGAAAGCCTACTCTACCATATACCCAAAATGCTTTCGGGGGTTCTTCTGTTGTATGTCAGCTGTGAATTGGAAGATATGCTTGTCACTCTTTTCTTTGTACCATAAGCCCTCCAAAGATAGAGTATTCCTCTGTGCTGACCTGAGCCTGAGTTGAATTTGCTGATGCAGGAATGTCACATGCAAGACCATAAGGGTGTCTTCTCTTCCAGCATGCTTCATTGTGACCAAGGAAAGCGAGCCTCCGCTGAGGCGGCTTTATGCAGCCCCTTCTTCAGCATTCCCTTTGGTAAGCTATGCGTGTCTCCTCTTCTTGTGGCTTTCTCAGCATGTCCTGGAACCAGCACAGAGTGCAGTTAAATTTTGTAGTTTCTGCCTCTGGCCTCGTCACCACTCCTTTGCTCTTTGCGGCACTCGCCAGCCCTCTCTGGTACCACAGCAGGCAGGTCGGAGCACTGCTTTGCCCCTCTAGCCTTGTGGGTTGTCACTTTTCCCTAGTAGGGCTTCTAGATTAAATTCTGCCCAGATCGAACTGACTGTGAGCATATTGGTAGCAGCATTCATCTGGGGGAACAAAAATAATCAAGGTATTTACCTGATACTGTGACTGTCAAGAGCTTTTTGAAGAGTGCAGTGCTGTTTATGGTAAGTGGATGATTTTCTTATGCCAAGCATTTCCCAGTTCAGAAGCCAGGAATATGAGTGACTAGAGCAGTGGCTGGTGGTAGCATCTGCTGCTGCCTTCACTGCATAGGTCAAATAATCCATGTTCTCATGGTGTGAGCCTATTTTTGCAGTGGCTAGCCTACCTCCTCTGGTGTGTGTGTGTGGCCAGTCACAGACAGATGTCACTGTCACTTTCATCTGGTATTTTTCATTCAATTTAATAAAATGGTGGGTGGCACCAAGGCTGTCAGCAAAAGATGAGCTGGGACTACCCCGTTCAGGCTCCTATCTCTTACTGTTTTCTGTTCCAAAAGCAACACAGTAGCATTCAGCTAACATCTGCTTTCAAGAACACCAGTGAAG
Source organism: Galbula dea (assembly GCA_013399015.1). NCBI lineage: Eukaryota > Metazoa > Chordata > Aves > Piciformes > Galbulidae > Galbula > Galbula dea. Next base: position 10,868 of record VWZX01010261.1, read on the forward strand.
AGCTCTGCTTCCAGCTTTTCTGCAGCGTAAATGAATGCTTCTGGCATCAAGCTTCTGGCTAGTCTTGTATTTTCACTTGAATTTTAGCCCTGCTTTTCTTAAGCTGCTTGGTGTACCTTGCAGGGACAGTTGTTAAGGATTGCCTCTTGAAGTCATACCAAGATACTGGCATTCCTGTGTATTAGGCAAAGGTAATAAACTCATTCCTGTTAGCAGGCTTCTCTTGCATATCAGAAACTGGGACTGTTGTAAGCAAAGCTTCCTTACATGGCTGAACCTTGCAGCCAGTATTGCTTTAGAGCAGAGGGAATGGTATCTTCGCACTACTTTCTGGTCTAGTTTTAAACACACACACCTCTAACTGTACCTAGGAAGGTGGTTCTGTGGCTACAAGTTTATGTAACAGCTTCAGTTTTCATTAGTTCTCTTTGCTGGTTCTTTTCTTTGCCAAACTTGTACATACACCTGGCATTTACTGTTGCATTTCTAGGTAGTCAGAAAATGACTGTCATTGCCTTTCGCTTGGACAAGTCCTTGTCATTTACAACCAAGTCTTGACTTTCCAGTTCATCAGCTTCTTTCCTGAGCTGCTTGCAGGCTCTTTGATGTCAGTGTAGTTGGTATCACCTGGCACTTTGAAGAGGAACAGAGGGGCTGGGCAGGAAGTACCTCCTAGGGCAGAAGGGTATTGCAAGAAATGCATTTGTCACCTGGTTACAGGAAGACCAGATGGTTCCAAGTCCTAGGGCTTGGTTTGTCTCCCTCTCTGAGAAAAGAGAAATGAAGGACAGACTTACTCACTTAAATAAAAGGGGCAGCATATAAGACCAAGGCAACACTTAAATGTTCTTACAGTCCTCAGTTTATCTGATGTTGTCTCCTTGTTTCCAGCAGTCCTATGGAAGAGTGGTAACATCTGGAGTGAGTTACCTGGATGCAGCACCTTTCTTTGAATGACTCTCCCTGAGTGCTGTCTAGGCATCATCTAACCTGATAAAGCCTTTCATCTAAGCTTTTTGTAAGGACCCTTCCATGTCAGACAGGAGGAGATTTATAGCATGTGTGCTTGCCTATCATCTCCTCTTGCTCTATGAAATTGACATCTTCAATCTCTGCCTGGCAGAGACGTCACATCCCTCATGTAATTGTTTGCTTAGCTTGGAAAAGTATTTTCAAGATAATTTTCCATTGTCTTTGCAAACCTAGTCAGACACCTCAGACTGGAGAAGTGGAGCTATTTCCTTGCTTTTCTCTCCCCTCTCTTTCTGTCACGTGGGAGAATTGTGAGGTAGTCCTATTGTGTTCAGCTACTGTAGCTGCCAGTACAAATAAAAACATTTAATCCCAAGTACAACAAATTGGGCTCCCAGATCTTCAATTCATGACTAGTCTGCCAGTCCTTTTCAGGAACATGAAATCAGGCCTTTGTTCCTGGAGGAGTGACATTGTCCCTGCTGCTTTGAGTTTCTAGAAGTCTGAGTATGCTCTCAGACATGATTTTTGTAGTTGGACTTCAGTATGTCCAACTTGGCTGCTTCCTTATTCCACCATGATATCCATGCTACACTGTTTCAGGCCATTGTGGAGCTGCCTGGTTCTAGACCCAGGCATCCCATGGCAGTGGGCTTTACTTCTGCTCCTGTAGAGTTGTTCGCAGGATCACTGCTCACTCACCTTGTGGCCACCCTCTTGCCTTATCCTGTAGCACTGCACTGTTTAAGTAGCTAAGTAGTTTTCCCCATTTCTGTTGCAAGATTGTATAGTGGTCTTCGAAACAATGCATTGCAGTTGGATTTTGAAGGAGAGAAGGTTTACATGGTGTTTTAGTAAGAACTGGAAGGTATCCTAGGGAAAGCTGAGGCTTGTGCCTTAGTATAGCTTAGGAATTGGAGTTCCAGAAGCTTGTCTGGTAGCAGTTAACAGGAGAAGCAGGTTGCAGAGTACTTCTTTCGTGTTCTCACATATCCATATATACAAGGCAGTTTGCTCAACAAGCATAGCTCTTGTGATCACATCGGTTTCTTGAGTCTAAGCTAAGTAGACATAACTGTAGTCTTACTTTCTGCTAGCTTTGTAATTTTAAAAGCAATTTTAGATGCTGGCCTCAGTATAATTACAGAGTGCACTGAACCCTTTGGAAGATTCAGTGCACGGGCAAAGTTAAGTTGGAAACGGAGAATACAAGCTGTGAACGCGGGTAGTAGTGGAGAGAAGCAAAACTGTGCTGCAAGGAGCAGTAAATGCTAGTGTGTGATAGTGCATATTAAGTCAAATTCCTCTTTGTTGCCTCTTTGGACATTGATTTCTCTTAATTCTGTGGGTGTCACACAGCTCCCCATATCGAAGATTTGGTGATGCTCCCCACACCTGTGCTGAGGCTGCTAAATGTTCTGAGTGATGCTTCTCTGCAGTGCGAAGAAGAATATGAAGGTTGGTGCAAGCCATGCAATTCCCATATAGCAGTGTTGTCTTACAGACTCTGTTACAGTCTGGCTCTGGGGATGCAAGAGCAAGAAGAGCAATTAATAGGCACAAGAACAGTAAACAAAGAGCTGCTCAGCTGATACTTGGTACCAGGGAGGTCAACTGCAGCAACAGGGGATAAAGATTGAGACGGAAGGTAGAGCTTATAGAGAGTTCTTGAAGGATCCCAGATTTTTTCCCCCCTTAAAAAAAAATAAAATTGGTGCTTTGTTTTGTTTGTTTTTTCCTTTGGTTAAATGCCCTGTGTTTGTGTCTCTGAGCTTCTGCTGGACAAGCACAGGACTTCAGAGCCCAGTAACAGAGATCCTTAAAAGTTTGCTAATGAACTTATCCATGAGCTCAGCAGAGAACTGAAATGTCTCGTGGGAGTTCTTAAACTGTAGCAAAAGCTACACGTGGTAGGTCACAAGGCACGTTGGTAAAATTTGCATTTCTGCTTGCTCTAAGATCCATGTTAGATAACTCTGGATATGAGTTTAAAAGGCTGGGTTCTTGCTCACATAAATAAGGGTTTGTGGCAGCTACTTTAGTTCCCACCCTACAAGTGCCATAACAAAAAAGTGCTCAGAAATCCCAAATGTTTTAGCTACTGGAAGGCCAGGCTTTGTGTGCAAGGAAAAGTACTGTCCATGTGCTCCAAACCCTGCTGTCAAGGATTCACTGTTTGCAGGTCTGTGTTCCTTAGCCTCGGTTCAGACACAGTCTCATTATGTGGCCATTAAGCAGTATCGGCTTGTGCTGGGGCAACTCTTATTTTAAATGGAGAAGAAAAGGCTGTATGTTTACTTCTTGTAAACACTAAGTTTACAGATGATGTGTTCATCTGGCCTCCATTTGTTTCTTGGCTCATCCTAGTTTGCAAAGTGAAAGACAACCGGCTCTTTTCTTTCTCAGATATCCTGGAAGACATAAGGGAGGAGTGTCAGAAATATGGACCGGTAGTTTCCTTGCTTATTCCAAAGGAGAACCCTGGTAAAGGCCAAGTAAGTGAATGGAAGAAAGAGGATCTGTATTCCCACATACACTCTGTGTGCTGCAGAACTGCTGCTCAGCTCCTGGAACTCTCCCCACTGAAGACAGTGCTAAAAATAGCTGGTTATCTTGAAGGACAGCACAGGTTCCTCCCTGGTTATGCAAGGCTGCATAACTGGGGAGGTGCACAAACAGCTTTAGCAGGGAAGCCACGGCTATGAGAGGGAAGGAGAGAAGCCAATGGGTGGGAGAGGAAACATTAAAGATGTAGAGCATCATCACACTTTCTCCCACCTTACCAAACACGCTTCCCTTAGAAATGAGGAGCGAGAGATGAAATTCGAGCTCAGAGATGCAGCTCCTTCCTTTTTAGCTCCACTGTTTTGGGCTCAACCAAGGATAGAGGGGAAAAATGTCTTCAGGAACTGGTTGCAGAGGTGGGAGGGGGCTAGTGGAATGCTGCAATATTTCTCCTATTTCTCCTCTCTGTCTTTCAGGTCTTTGTTGAATATGCAAATGCTGGTGATTCCAAAGCTGCCCAAAAAATGCTGACTGGGAAGATTTTTGATGGCAAGTTTGTTGTGGCTACGTTTTACCCATTGAGTGCCTATAAGAGAGGATATCTGTACCAAAATTTGCTGTAGGCAGTAGCAACAATCAGGAGAGTTGTCTTGCTCCTCTTCCTCACATGTTTTACAGTTGAATGTATGAAAGAGCTTCCTAGCCCTGCTTTTGAGTCATCTGTGAAGGAGAGATGCAAAGGACTAAACTGGGCTTTGAAACCTGTAGTGCTGCTTTGTGATGTGCAGAGGAGGCCGGGATGGCTTTCAGCGTGTGCTTGTGTGTGTTGTACTTGCTCGTTTACATTGGGTATATGTCTTTGCCCTGGCGGGAGCTAAGGTGACAGGAGTGGTGACTCTGGGATCTGGGAGGCTGAGCAGATCTTGATAAGTGCTTTTAAGTGAGACCATTTAAAGTTTTGGCCTCAGCACTTAACTTTGCTCTGGGGAGAGGATTTCTTTTTTAAGCTTTCCTATAACACCTGCTCTTCTCCAGTGCTGGGGCGGAGGAGGAAGGCTTCCCTGCTTTTTATTGGTATCCATAATAAATAAGGAAGCAGAAGCACTATCCTCTTTAAATCAGACCAGGAGGAATTTTGACTCTTCGCATCACGCAGAGCAGAGAGAGGCAGTGAAGTCAGATCTGCTGAGCCTGTCGCTACCTTGTGACCCAGGAAGAGCAATCCATCTGATCTGGCACAGGTGGCATGCTGGGCAGCAAGGTGTGGGTGATGCTGCCTGTGGTGAGCTGAACTTTCTTGTATGCCTGCGGTGGGCAGGGACTGATGGTGGATACATGTCATCACAGCAGTGCCAGCCTCAGTCCCGACACAACCTGTAAGCACTTTGTAGCCTGAGGTGATGTGTGAAAACCCTGTCATGTGGAGTCATCATTCTAGCATATAACTATGCTGGCACTGATGCTCCCTCGCTCTGATGCCAAATCATCTGTAATACATAAGCATCTTTAGGTGATGTTTTTGGAAAGGAGTGCTGCAACACACATTCTTTCTGTCTCAGCAGGACTCCAGCCTGCAAGTCTTATAAGAAGAAAAAGTATTTATCTGTCACAGGTCCCATGCTTGGCTTTTCTGTGTTGTGTGTTTTAGCTTTGCATTAACCCATTAGAGTTGTATTTTAGAAGCACTGACACTTTTGGTCCTTCACAGTTTACACAAAAGGCCTGAGGCAATTTGAGGTCTTGTGTGGAAAGGGCTCCTTCAGTCACAACTTGATTGGCCAGGAGAAGGTCTTTCCCAGCGTCAGGGATAACAGCCACATGCTTTTGGGGGAAAAAAAAGAACAACCAAACAGCCAACCAAAAAAAACCCCAAACAAACAAAACCAAAACACCACCCTTGACAAGCAGCATCACTGCTTCCCCTGGGGCACGTTCTCCGCCTGTGTGGCTTCAACAGCACAGGCTGAAGCTTGTGGGCAGAAGCTCACTTGTACAGCTGCTGGCATGAGGTGGTTGTGGCTGTTTCCCAGGGGTGTACAAGCTTATACACCCATGTGAAGCCTCTCGCTGCAGGGGTGGGCACTTTGCTCCTGGCAAGTGCAGCATGAAACAGCCCTACTTGGAGGGTACCAGCGTATTCTGGCTTGTGGCCTTAGTACCAGTTTTAGTGAGGATGAGAACCCTCGTGAATTCTTTTCTCCAGCTCAAATACTTGTGAGCAGCTGCATGAACCATCTCTGACCTTCCCTGGAATAATAACTGAATTACCTTGCCGTTTACTTTTTGCATCTTGCTGATGCTGGACTTGCTCGAATCCTGCACTTAAAAGTTCCTCTTGATTTTTGTTCTGTGCACATGTGTGGGGTGTGTCAGGAGATCCAATGTCTGTAGCATTTAATGTCTTGAGTTCCTCTCTGTGCTGGTATAGAGTTCTGTCTACTGTGGCCCTTCCCAAAATCCTTTAGAAAGGACCAATCTCTTTGAATTTTTCTGTTGCCTTGGAGGTGGTAGGTTTTTCCAGGAAAAAAATAAAAATCCCACAGTCAGTTTTAAGGTGTGATTTGCTGATCAGACCTTTTTTGGGAATTATGCTACTTTGATGTACATAGCTGTAAGGCAGCTTTGCATAGATTGGGAGTGTGATTCGTTGGTTTTAATTTATATGTCCTCGCAGTGAAGCACCTTTAGTGTCTGGGAGGAATTGGATCATTAACAGTGTTTAAAGTACTGTAAGATAGGTATTGGTTCACCTCCTCAGCTCTGAGTTATTGCTGGCCCTAGGAGGCTGAGCCAGGGGTGAGAGCACTTCGGCCCAGAAATTCACATTAAATGCCATCTTGTCAGCAGTATTAAGGTATGTATTAAGCATGTGCGCCTGTCAGCTCTTCAGCAGACCTGAGAGCTCCTGTTCCACTGACTGCCAGCCCACGTGAGGACATGGGGAGCTCTCCTGGGTGTGGGGTGTGAGGTCTGTCACCTACCCTGGAGAGATGCCAAGGTGCAGGTGCAGAACTTCTCAGCATTTCAATTCTCACATGCATTTGTCTAGGACTGAGCTGTTCTGTCATCTTTCAAGCATATATCAGTTTCAGTCAGAATTATGCTTTGGATTTGCAACTACAGACAAAACAGTGTCAGGATTAATCTTTAGAGAGGAGCTACAATGTGTTCCTGCAGCATAATAGCGCTGTTCCACCAGAGTTTGGCTAGGGTTTTGTTTAGCTGCTTTAGTAGGAGCTAGATAAATCTTCAAGATGGAAACTCCTAGTACCAGATTTCTCTTCAGATGCTCACTGACCAACCTTGAGCACTGAGCTGGTGGGTAAAAACCCCAAAGCTGCTTTTTATTCCATGTACTTCCTGGCAAGATTTGAAGATGCTGATCTCTGTCCCTTCACTGGATCCAGCCCCTGGGGTACAGGCGACTTGAGAAGCTCCTTGGAGAAGAAGCATTTTATCATTATCCATCATTCTCTGTCTTCAAAGCCTTTTTATAAAGTCAAGCTAAAGCTCACTCTGGTGTCTCAGTGGTCTATTGGTGGCTTGGCATAAGTTTCAGCCCTGCTAAAACCTGTGAATTTCTTAGCTCTAGATTATCTCTGAAGTGTGTGTGTTGATTCAATCCAAGGCATATGTCATGGAGTGTTCCTAGATAGGCCTGGCTTTCCTCATCTCCAAATTGCTGCCTGCTTGAGTTGCAGAAGTGTTGAGGCTTTCCACTTAGATGCCCACGGGGTTTCTTGTTTATGCTGCTAAGACAACTCCCTTCCAATTGCTCTGGATGTAGCACTGACCTGCATGGTTCTAGCAGGGTGACAGCTGTAGCTGACCTGAAAGCCCACAGGCTGCCTTTCAGGGAGAGATCTGTTTTGGGGGGTGTGGAGAGTGATGAAAAACAGGGAAGGCTGTCACTGGTCTTGTGGGATGCCAGGGCAGGCACCTCCTTGGAGGAAGCAGTCAAGAGGCTGCATCCCTTTGTAGTGTGTGTGTGAACAGAAGACATGTTGGTGCTCAACTATTCCCTAGTGGTGTTTGGGTTTCATAGCTGATCTGACAAGAAATGCTAATTGAAGAATCGTTGTCCTTCCACTGGTGGCTCTGTGAAAACAATGAGGGAGAAAGTTCTGTGCACTTCCACCTATTTATTATATGCAAGGAGAGTAACTGTTTTTTAAATTGCTGGCCAAAGCACAAGTCAGCTCTGATTTTAGTTGTATTCCTAATTGTATTCTCACTGGTCTCCAGCCTCCTAACAGCAGTATAGCCTAAGCACCGTGTTGCACCCAGGTTTGTCTTTCCAGAGCATTCAGTACACTTCTCCTGCTGTGCCAGATCCTGTAACCATGTGCCTCCCTTCGGGTTAGATGTCAACTGTTGTATCCTGTCACGCACCGTTGCTGAGCAGATGTGTGCTTGATAGAGGTGATTAATAAATGATGCTTCAGTACAAAGTGATTGTCTAGAATCGGGTTTTTTTGTGGGACTGCCAGTGAACTGGCACGTAGCTAAGCAAGTTTGCTGTCACCCTGTGCCAGAGTGTCTGTCTGGGGGAGGACAGGGCTGTGACCTAGCCGTGGTGGCGCTGGCATCTTGTGCTTGGCACCCATGGCTGTGGAGACTTGGTCACCTCGTGCACCAGCGTGGCTGAAAATCCCGGTGGGAGCGCTGGGCTGACCTGTGTCTGGCCAGAACCCGCCGTGTCCCCTCCCTGGCACCCGGGGCTGTGCCTCCTGCGGCAGCATCGCTTACTCATGCTGCACACGGGCGCTTTCCACGCTGACTGTGGCGTAACGGTTTCCGAAGTTGTATCATCCGGCGGGAAATCTGCCTCGGCTGACGCAGACTGCTCCTCCGGGAGATGCTGCGAATTGCACAACTTTTTGCAGCCCTTGGCGGTGCGCCGCTCCGGAGCTGGGCGGGGATGAGGTGAACGGAGTTTTCGCCGCGCTGATGTTACCGCACGCTCCCCTCATAACCGCGCAAGAGATCTGCTCTGCGTGGGACTCCTTTCTTTGCGAAGGGCCGCCCCCCACGCCGTAGGGTGGTTTTCCCTTCGGCCCTCTCCCCTCTTGTTGCCCCACGGCCGTGCCCGCGGACTACTGGGAGGGAGGGAGGGGGAGGGCCCGAGGGCCCACCCCTCCTTTCCCTTCCTGCCCGGGGGCGGACGGCGGCCGCGACTCCCGCTTCACACGTGGGCTCGGAACAGCTGGAAGGGGTGTGGAGCCCTTACGGGAACTCTCCTCTCCCCGCCCCGCCTTGAGGGGAGACCGGGGCAGGACGAGTCCCGGGGCAGCACTTTCCCGGGAGCGGGGCGGAGGCCGCGCGCTGACGTGGCGGGCATTGCCATGGCAGTCGCCGGCGCGAGCGACAGTGGCCGCTCTGATTGACGGTGCCGCGGGACACGGGTGGACTGCCACGCACACCTCCCACTCCCCATTGGGCGGGCGGCGGGGGACCACGTGGCGCGGGGCGCAGCCGGCGCGGTGACGCCGTAATGGCCCGCAGCCACTGAGGGCACGGGACGTGGGCGCGCCGCCCGCCCCTGGGGGGGGGC